>CM050170.1:52503350-52807370 GCA_027410445.1 Discoglossus pictus
AATTACTCAATCAATAATCCTCCTTCTCTAAATATCCAACATAACACTGTACACCTTTTATATTTGCAAAATATAACCAACCCCTATTAAACGTTGATTTTGATGTCATGACCACATTGGTATAGAAATTATAGGAATTAAAATAAAATGTTATGGTAATAAATTGATTGATACCAATGGATAACAAGGCCATGGAAAGGTTTCCTGTATGTACTTATTAGGTGACATTAGGTTATACAACAATTGTTTCCTCATTGTTTACTGTAAACTTTTGGCCCAGAAGTTTCTGGGGTCTACACGTCCATAAATGTTTTCCTCCTGTGAACGACTGAAAAATTCCATTAAAACAAGAGATAATATTGTAATGCATTTCTTTGTAAAACCAAGGTCTATTACAGAATCAAATAAATTATAAGAATCAAGAAGACATTTGAATGTTTTATAATAAACAATACCTATGAGTCACATAATATGATGTATGCATCAACATATTTTTTAAAAGAAATAAAAAGATTTAAAAAAAAGAATCAAGAAGACAATTCACAATTCTTATTCAGATAGCCACATTACAACACAATCTTTGTCTTAGTGCTGATTTCACGTCTTTATTTTTTAAGCTATAAATTATTGGGTTTAACATGGGGACAACAGCTGTGTTTAAAAGAGATAAGTTCTTGTTGGAGTGATAGCTTTGCTTTAAGGATGGCCTTACATATTGGCAGATGAGAGTGACATAGAAAATAATAACGACTGTGAGGTGTGAGGAGCACGTGTAGAAGGCTTTACGTCTCCCAGTATTGGATTTGATTCTCAGGATGGTGAGAATAATAAATACATAAGGGATGATGGTCAATATAAGTGGACATGAACCCCAAAATGTGGTACTAATAAAACATAAAAGATCCAAGAGATCGGTGTCACTGCAAGTAAGTTGTACAAGAGGCCCAATGTCACAGAAGAAGTGGTTAATTGATAGATAACATTTAAAACCAAATAATATAACAATGTGAGGTATAAACACTATAACACTCCAAACCCAACAGCCAGAGGCCAATAGAGCACAAATTCTCCAGTTCATGACCATGTGATATTTCAAAGGGTTATAGATGGCAACATATCGATCATAGCTCATGTTCATCAGTAATAACATCTCACAAGCTGTGCATGTTGCAAAAATGTAAAATTGTATAAAACAACAAAAACGGGAAATGGTTTTATCCTCTAATAAAAAACTAGTAAATACGTTATGCAGAGTGTTGGTAGAAGAGGAAACGTCTACCAATGCCAAGTTCCCCAGAAAGAAGTACATGGGAGTGTGCAGGTGATGATCCAAGGAGATGAGTAGACAAATGGTCATGTTACCAAAAATAGTGATGAGATAAATGAGCAGAACAAGGAGGAAGATTGGGGCTTGAAGCTCAGGAACATCAGATATTCCTTTAAGTATGAAATATCTTACTGTAGTTTGATTTGTATGATCCATGGTCATTACCAGAATTTAATGTACTGTTCTTATTGCTCTTTTTAATAATTTTAAATAATTTATGCACAGAATATTCTAAAACACTATGGATACAATAAACACATGGATGACATTTGAAATATAATTGATTTTGATAATTAAACAAGGCAACACATTTGTAAATATACATTGGTACAGAAGCAAATCAAAGTAAAATAGTTAAGTATAACATTAGTAAGAAAAGGTAAATATAAAATTAAGATATCATGTATTTTGCTATGTTAAGCAAACTGATAATTAAAGAGATTGTTGAAGTTGCAAACTAGAAAACCCACAGTTGGTAATTACATTATAAGGACTGTTAATCGATCTTCAACTGAAAACCTCATTGCACCAGTTGGAACATATAGTCTGAGATGCCTTTAGATTGTGAGGCACTTGGTTATGAAGATCTCTATATGACATCAGGCCAATGAAGAATAAATGGCTGGTGTCCTGTTGCAATTACAATGTTGGGTTCATATTAACTTTGACAATCTGTATTTTTTTTGTTAAATGTTAATGTGAAAATAGTCATGCAGTTTTGATCAACTAGAGGCAATATAGGTCTTATTTATCTTTTGATATTGTATCTGGGTATGTTGGGTATCTGGGTATGTTTTTCAGAAGGTAAAATGGAGATATTATCTTGGCTGACTCAAGATGTTGTAATGAGAAAACACAATTGACCCAAGTTGATGGCACACTGATGCTTCCTTGAAGGAGATGTTGATATCTAAACATAGCATCAGTTATTTTGTGAATGCACCTTCAACCAGATGACACTTATTCATACTTGGTGCTCTTCTATATTTATTTTGGTGGCATATACAGAACCATCTGCACCTGGAGAAAAGGAAAGGATTATATCTTACTAATTTGTGCAGAAAACAAGCTATTCAGATTTTGAGACTTTCGTTCCCAATTATAAAACTAAGAATTCAGTACAAGAAATAGTTACCCCAGTTAACCTAGCCGTCTACAACAATAAATACTAAAGCACAATCAACTAAATCACAAAGACAATCACAAATGCCTGCTCACACAACACTAACACCCAACTAACGCTGAGTAACATCTTGTTAATATACAGTCCGAGGGATTATAACCTACCCACCTGGTCTACAATACATTTTCAAAACATCTACACAATAATTTGTGCAAAAATGATCTGTGTGTTGTCACTCAATATGTGATTCCTAAAATCTTAGCATGTGATGTAACCTTTAATATTGGTGGTAAAGTCACTACAAGGAGAGCTGTCAGGAGAATCCTATTTACTTATTCAAGTTTACTCAAGCTGAGCTCAGGTCAATGACTACAATCCATATCATAAAGCTACTCACCTGGGCAGAAACATTCTGCAATTCTGAATTGTTGGTGGCACTTACAGGACAGTCCGCACAAATATAATCCTGATAGAGCAAACTTATCCTAAGGGGTCCTGAGGGTGGGTAGAAATAAAATAAGAAACCTATCTAACATTGTTAAAAAATGCAAAAGACTCACATATTATTTATATTTGGTCAGTATGATCAGAATAACTATACATTTAGAGAAGGACTTCTTGAATAATTGAATGCATAAAATGGAACTAACAGCAATAGTGCACACACCTATGTAATTTAGACATTTATTTTTGTAAAGCTTTTCTTCTTTTTCTTTTATCAGGCACTGGTTGATAAAATCTAAACCCATGTGAGATGTGTTCACAGATCAAAAGTGGTTATGTACATGTTTATTGCTGGTGTGTACTGTATTTGGTTCATGTATGTTATCAGGTTGCACTGCTTTACAATCAACACACTGTAAAGTTATTTCTCAGAGCTACCTGAAAAAGAAAATACAAACCTAACTAAACAAAATAGAGATACTTTATGAAGCTCTTATCTCTTCTTCTCTTGCTCACAGGAGGTCCATTCCCTTTACCATCATGAAGCCTAACACTGCTGGAACAGCTCTGAAGATGGAGCTCTAGTGAAGATGGAGGCAAGACCACAGCACCATGCTTGGTAGACTGTTTTTGATGAGGGACGTTTTTCGGTGGACCTCTCCTCTGATGTTGTGAATTGTGAGGAAATGATTTGGAAGAAGTCTCCCATTCTGGATGAGGGAGTGGGCAATCTCCTGTTGTTGAAGGCTATGAAACTCAAGCTCAATTTCCAATTCTGTGTGATCCCTCCTATGGTTTGTTTCCAATCCTCCGGACTTTGTGGAGTAGCTCTCTCTGAAGTTCTTCCAACTCCTAAAAGTGATTGCCCAGATGTTTTGATTGCTGCCAGAGTTGTAATCCAAAAACTGTTCTTCCAGGTCCAATGTGACTGGGGATCACTATGATAAAGAAAGTTCCCAATGCCAGCATCCTAACCCCAAGCACAGTTCAATTATGTCAGCATAAAATGAGTATAATGATATATATTTGTGTTTCCTCAAACCAAACAAAAGTGACCCGAGGACCCCCATAGATGAGAACAGCGGAAATGTGACATCAGAATATTGTGATATATATACAGTATAGGAAAATAAATCAGTTTTATTCCTACCTGCTTCCCTTCCTGCTCTTATACCAGCAGAACACACTGGCAACAACTTACACTGGGCTGATGGTTTTATTATGTGTTAGTAGATCTGGGACAAAGTCTCTCAGGGTTGATGTGATGTGATCTAGAAAATTAGTTTGCAAAATTAATTATGAAATTTGTAGAAATGCTGCATTATGTGATCAAACACAAATTTAAGTTTCAGGTCTCAAAGGAAATTTATAAAGTCCCTTTCAGGGAATAGTGTAATCATGGTCTGCAAATGGCTTATATTAAACTGCATACTGAAAATACTAAGTATAGAAAAGAAAATGTATGACATGTATTTATTAAAATAAAATAGTATGACTTTCTAAGACTTTGTAAGACTCAAACTAGGGGCCTAGATTTTAAGGTGGATCTCATGTGGTTCTGGGGTGGTCGAATATCATGGTCAATTATCCAGAACCCCATTGGTCAGCTGATGTTGAATTAAAGTAAAAGGATGGAAATAAAAAGGGCCAAAGCAAAACTAGTGTTAAAAAGCTGGCCCACCATTCCTCATACCCCTCAATAATGGTAGGCAATGTCTGAGGCAATATCATTAGCATAGTAAAGTATAGTATTTGAGGTTGAATAAAGACTGTTAGTCCATCAAGTTCATACTTTTTAGATATTTAGATATTATTTATATGTTACTATTTGTTATTAATTATTAATTGATCCAGATAAAGACAAACAGAAAAAAAAAAAAAACATTGAAACTTTGCCAATTGTCTCATAAGGGAAAAAAATAAGTAAAATTTCTTCCTAACCCCAGAAACTGGCGATCAAATTTCTCCCTGGCCAGTATTCCTTCACTAGTTATCTAGGAAACCTTAAATGCCCACTTTTAAAAAAAATATATCTAACCCCTTTTTTAAAGTTATCCATCAAATTTGCTGTCACCACCTCCTTTGGTAGAACATTCCACAGTTTAACCACCCTAACTGTGAAGAACCCTTTTCTTTCTTTAAGGTGAAATCTTTTTACCTCTAACCTCAAGGGATGTCCTCTTGTCAGCTGAAAATCTCTTGCTACAAAAAGTTCACTTGACAAAGGCCTATACTGACCCTGGATGTATTTATATAAGGTAATCATATCCTCTCGTAGACGCCCTTTTTTTCTGGCAAAAATAAGTTTAATTTGGTTAGTCTTTCTTCATAACTTAGCCCCTCCTTTCCCCTTATTAGTTTTGTTGCCCTCCTCTGTACTTTTTCCAGCTCTAAAGTGTCCTTTTTATGAAGTGGTGCCCAAAATTGTACTCCATATTCCAAATGAGGGCGTACTAGAGATTTGTATAGTGGCAGAATTATATTTGCTTCCCTTCCTTCTATACCCTTCTTAATACATGCTATTATTTTCCTTGCCTTTGCAGATGCTGCTTGGCTTTGAGCACTGTTACCTAGGTGGTTGTCCACAAGCACTCCCAAATCCCTTTCAATATCCGATACACCTAGATTTGCTGCTTTAAGATTATAAATTGCATGGCTATTTTTCCTTCCCAGACACATAACTTTACATTCATTCGTATTAAATTTCATCTGTCATTTAGCCGCCCATTTCTCTAATTTATGCAAATCCCTTTGTAGGGAAAGTACATTATTATCTGATTTAATTACCATGCACAGCAAAAATGGAGACACTACTTTTGAGTCCTACTTCTACGTAATTAATAAATATTTTAAAAAGGACAGGACCTAATACTGAACCTTGAAGAACCCCACTTACCACATTAGTCCAATCAGAGTATGTTCCATTTACAACAACCCTTTGCTTCCTGTCTTTTAGCCAGCTCTCAATCCATGAGCAGATATTTACTGCAATTCCTGTATCTCTTAGTTTGCACAATAGTCTCCCATGTGGCACTGTATCAAAAGCCTTTGCAAAATCCAAAAAGACTACATCCACTGAGTTTCCCTGCTCCAAGTTCCTACTAACCTCCTCACTAACTAATTAGATTGGTCTGACATGACCTATACTTCATAAATCCATGTTGGCTCCTACTTATAATCCTGTTTGAATAGACATATTCTTGTATTCTGTCCCTTATTAACCCTTCTAAAAGCTTCCCAACTACAGATGTGAGGCTCACTGGTCTATAATTCACCGGATTTGCTCTTGCTCTCTTCTTAAATATAGGTATCACATCTGCTTTTCGCCAGTCGTCTGGTAGCAACCCTGTGGTGAGTGACTCTTGAAAGATTAGATATAATAGTTTGGCTATTACAGAACCCAACTCCCTCAGTACCCTTGGATGTATTCCATCAGGACCTGGGGCTTTATTAACATTTATTTTCTCCAATCTCATTTGAATTTCTTCCTGCGTTAACCATGGTAGTGTAGCCCCATTATGTTGCAGTGTCCCAACCACTGGTATCTCCATTGTGTATATCGAAGAAAAGAACCTATTTAGCTCATCTGCCTTTTCCTGGTCACTAATTATCAGACGGCCTGTGTCGCATTGTAATGTTCCTATAGCTTCCTTCCTCGACTTCTTCCCATTAATATATTTAAAAAATATTTTAGGGTTAGTCTTACTTTCCTTTGCAACTGACTTCTCATTTTATATTTTAGCCAGTCTAATAATCCTTTTGCAGGTCTTGTTGATTTCATTATAGTCACATAAAGCTGCCACTGTTCCCTCCTTCTTGTATAATTTAAATGCATGAGTATGTTTATTTAGTAAGGATTTGAATGTTGTCCATTTATTTTCAGTATTTTTCCCTGTAAGTTCTTGGTCCCAGTCTATATGTTGTATTGCTGCCCTTAGCCCATTAAAGTTAGCCCTTTTAAAATTTAGAGTTTTTGTTGGCCCCTTACAACTCTGTTTTTTTAATCTCAAATGAGACTGTGTGGTGATCACTGTTCCCTAAGGGTTCCCCTATTTTAACATTTGATATTATATCAATATTACTTGTGATGAATAAATCCCAGATGGCCCCATTTCTAGTAGGTAGTTATGTCGCGAACATAAAATTTTCGGTTCGTGAATCGCGAACGCGAATTGCCGCAAATGTTCGCAAACCGGCGAACCGCCATAGACTTCAATGGGCAGGCGGATTTTAAAACCCACAGGGACTCTTTCTGGCCACAATAGTGATGGAAAAGTTGTTTTAAGGGGACTAACACCTGGACTGTGGCATGTCGGAGGGGGATCCATGTCAAAACTCCCACAGAAAATTACATAGTTGATGCAGAGTCTGGTTTTAATCCATAAAGGGCATAAATTACCTAACATTCCTAAATTGTTTGGAATAACGTGCTTTAAAACATCAGGTATGATGTTGTATCGATCAGGTAGTGTAAGGGTTACATCCGCTTCACAGTGACAGACCAAACTCCCCGTTTAAAGCACCGCAAACAACCGCAAACAGTCCATTTGCACAAGGTTGGATACCAAGCTAGCCATGTCCCGTTCCATGTCCTCACTGATGTTATTAAGGGTCTCTTCCTCCACCCTGCCACGTACAACACCAAGGGTCCCTGAAAGGTGACAACAAGCCCCCTGGGATGCCTGCTGTGTTTGGTCTTCCACCTCCTCAAAGCCACCTTCCTCCTCTGACTCCTCTTCTTCAGACTCCACTCACTGCGTTGCCTCTCTCTGCATTATTATAAGGTGTGTTAAGTAGTACTACTCTTATCAGTTTAATACTTGTTACGTCACCTATCAGGGGGCGTGTATAAGGCCTCGATTTTTAGAACCGGGTGATGGAAAAAGATGCTTGGTTGGTCATATCACTTCAATTTTGGGGCACGGCGCGAGCAATCAAAGTTGCCACCAGATAGGAGTGGCATGTTTGTAAGTACTACTCTTATTAGTTTAATACCTGTTACAGCACCTATCAGGGGGCATGTAAAAGGCCTGGATTTTTGGAACCGGGAGATAGAAAAAGATACTTGGTTGGTCGTATCACTTCAAATTTGGGGCACGGCGCGTGCAATCTAAGGTGACACCAGATAGGAGTGGCGTATTTGTAAGTACTACTCTTATCAGTTTAATACCTGTTACGTCACTTATCAGGGGGCGTGTATAAGGCCTGGATTTTTGGAACCGGAAGATGGAAAAAGATGCTTGCTTGGTCGTATCACTTCAAATTTGGGGCACGGCGCGTGCAATCTAAGGTGCCACCAGATAGGGATGGCGTGTTTGTAAGTACTACTCTTATCAGTTTAATACCTATTACGTCACTTATCAGGGGGCGTGTATAAGGCCTGGATTTTTGGAACCGGAAGATGGAAAAAGATGCTTGGTTGATCGTATCACTTCAATTTTGGGGCACTGCACGTGCAATCAAAGGTGCCACCAGATAGGAGTGGCATGTTTGTAAGTACTACTCTTATCAGTTTAATACCTGTTACAGCACCTATCAGGGGGCGTGTATAAGGCCTGGATTTTTGGAACCGGGAGATGGAAAAAGATGCTTGGTTGGTGGTATCACTTCAATTTTGGGGCACGGCGCGTGCAATCAAAGGTGCCACCAGATAGGAGTGGCGTGTTTGTAAGTACTACTCTTATCAGTTTAATACCTGTTACAGCACCTATCAGGGGGCGTGTATAAGGCCTGGATTTTTGGAACCGGGAGATGGAAAAAAATACTTGGTTGGTCGTATCACTTCAATTTTGGGGCACGGCGCGTGCAATCAAAGGAGCCACCAGATAGGAGTGGCAAGTTTGTAAGTACTACTCATATCAGTTTAATACCTGTTACAGCACCTATCAGGGGGCGTGTATAAGGCCTGGATTTTTGGAACCGGGAGATGGAAAAAGATGCTTGGTTGGTCGTATCACTTCAATTTTGGGGCACGGCGACTGCAAACTAAGGTGCCACCAGATAAGAGTAGTACTTACAAACACGCCACTCCTATCAGTTTAATACCTGTTACGTCACTTATCAGGGGGTGTGTATAAGGCCTGGATTTTTGGAACCGGGAGATGGAAAAAGATGCTGGGTCGGTCCTCCTACTGTCAGAGGGCCAGGGGGGGCGCCCCCTCCTCGGGCTACCTGGTTGATCCTGCCTCAAAGATTAAGCCATGCACTTTTAAATACACACAGCCGGTACAGTGAAACTGCGAATTACTCATTTAATCAGTTATAGACTGGTTTCTTTGATAGCTCCATCTGTTACTTTGATAACTGTCGGAATTAGAGAGCTGATACATGCCGACGAGCGCTGACTCCCCGGGATGCGTGCACTTATTAAAAATTAGGTATTGTTGCAGCCGCTGCTGTTGCAGCGACCAGAAAAATTTACGTTTGTTTCCCAGGCAGAAACTGCCCTAAAACATTGTGTCTTGAACCCTAGTTGGTGGCGGATAAGTCACGCAAGTCATGCGGCATTCAAAGATAAAATACTGCAGCTTGTGGACCATTTTTAGCTCAAGGCAGCTCATCTCATCAGCCCTATTTTAGTCTAATGTAGTGTCAGTCCGTTCGGGATCCATCCCTCATTCATCTTTATAAAGGTGAGGTAATCTAGACTTTTTTGACCTAGGCGACTTCTCTTTTCAGTGACAATACCTCCTGCTGCACTGAAGGTCCTTTCTGATAGGACACTGGAAGCGGGGCAGGCCAGAAGTTCTATGGCAAATTGGGATAGCTCAGGCCACAGGTCAAGCCTGCACACCCATTAGTCAAGGGGTTCATCGCTCCTCAGTGTGTCGATATCTGCAGTTAAAGAAAGGTAGTCTGCCACCTGTCGGTCGTGACGTTCTCTGAGGGTGGATCCCGAAGGGCTGTGGCGATGCGTAGGACTGAAAAAGCTCTGCATGTCCTCCATCAACAACACGTCTTTTAAACGTCCTGTCCTTGCCGGCGTGGTCGTGGGAGGAGGAGGATTACTTTCACCTCTTCCCCTGTTAGATTCCCGTTGTGCTGTGATATCACCCTTATACGCAGTGTAAAGCATACTTTTTAATTTCATTTGGAACTGCTGCATCCTTTCTGCCTTGCGGTAATTCGGTAACATTTCAGGTACTTTCTGCTTATACCGGGGGTCAGTAGCGTAGACACCCAGTACAGGTTGTTCTCCTTCAGCCTTTTTATACGAGGGTCCCGTGACAGGCACGACAGCATGAAAGACCCCATTTGCACAAGGTTGGATGCCGAGCTACCCATGTCCCGTTCCTCGTCCTCAGTGATCTCACTGAAGGTATGTTCTTCCCCCCAGCCACGTACAACACCACGGGTACCAGATAGGTGACAACGAGCACCCTGGGAGGGCTGTTGTGATTGGTCTCCCTCCTCCCCCTCAAAGCCACATTCCTCCTCTGACTCCTCTTCCTCACAATCCTCCTCCAGCGTTGCCGCAGGTCCAGCAAGCGATGCTAATAAGGCTGTTTCTGGTGGTGATGGTGACCACAACTCTTCCAGTTCTTCATCACGCTCATCTACGGCCTGATCCAACACTCTTCGCAGGGCACGCTCCAGGAAGAAAACAAATGGTATGATGTCGCTGATGGTGCCTTCTGTGCGACTGACAAGGTTTGTCACCTCCTCAAAAGGACGCATGAGCCTACAGGCATTGCGCATGAGCGTCCAGTAATGTGGCAAAAAAATTCCCGGCTCCGCAGAGGCTGTCCTAGAACCCCGGTCACACAAATACTCGTTAACGGCTTTCTCTTGTTGGAGCAGGCGGTCAAACTTTAGGAGTGTTGAATTCCAACGCGTGGGGCTGTCACAAATCAAGCGCCCTTACTGGCATGTTGTTTCGCCGCTGGATATCTGAAAAGTGCTCCATGGCCGTGTAGGAACGCCTGAAATGGCCACACACCTTTCTGGCCTGCTTCAGGACGACCTGTAAGCCTGGGTACTTGTGCACAAAGTGTTGTACGATCAGATTACACACATGTGCCATGCACGGCACGTGTCAACTTGCCCAAATTCAATGCCGCCAACAAATTTCTTCTGTTGTCACAAACCACTTTGCCAATCTTCAGTTGGTGCGGAGTCAGCCATTGATCCACCTGTGCGGACAGGAGTTCTGGCCCGGTGTGACTCTCTGCTTTCAGGCAAGTCAACCCCAAGACGGCGTAACACTGCCGTATCCGGGATGTGGAATAGTATCTGGGGAGCTGGGAGGTGCCGTTGATGTGGAGCAAGATGCAGCAGCAGAAGAGGACTCAGCTGAGGAGGTTATGTAAGAGGATGGAGTAGGAGGAGTAGAGGAGGTGGCAGCAGGCCTGTGTGCAAGTCGTGGCGGTGTCACCAACTCCTCTGCAGAGCCACGCATTCCATGCTTGGCAGGCATCAGCAGGTTTACCCAATGCGCAGTGTAGGTGATATACCTGCCCTGACCATGCTTTGCAGACCAGGTATCAGTGGTCAGATGGACCCTTGCCCTAACACTGTGTGCCAGACATGCCATTACTTCATTTTGCACAATCGAGTACAGGTTGGGGATTGCCTTTTGTGTACCTTCCACTGCGGTGTCCCAATAGCTACAGACTCCACCAGCTTGTATGGTAAAAGCTGGCGGGCTAAGAGTTCAGACAAGCCAGCTGTCAGATGGGGGTGACTTTGTGACATTGGCTTCTTACGCTCAAACATGCCCTTGACAGACACCTGACTGTGGGGAGATGAGCAGGAACAGCTAGAGGTGAGAGACGGAGTGGCGGATGGTTGAGATGGGGCAAGGAGGACAGCAGTGGTTGACGTGGATGAAGATGCTGGACCAGGAGGAGGATGGCGGCTTTGACTTTGTGTGCTGCTTGTACTCAGGTGTTGATCCCATTGGCGTTTGTGATGTGACATCATGTGCCTTCGCAAAGCAGTTGTACCTAGGTGGGTGTTGGACTTCCCACGACTCTTTTGGCACAGTTTGCAAATGGCATCGCTGTTGTCACAGGCAGACACACAAAAAAAGTGCCACACTGCTGAGCTCTGCAGTGACGGCGTTCTGGTGGTGGCAACAGCATGCGTTGATTGGCGTGCTGTCTGGCTGACACCGGGTGCCGATGCATGCTGTCTGACTGTGCCACTAGCTACTTGCGAAGACCTCCCACTGCTTTCAACTCGTTTACTCCTCCTCTCTGTCTCCCCATCTGAACTTTCCCCCTATTCTTCTTCTCTTGTAGCGGGCACCCACGTGACATCCACGGACGCATCGTCATCATCATCACCCGCTTCACTTGTATCTGACAACTCAACAAAGGAAGCAGCAGTGGGTACATCATCATCATCACACCGTACGTACATGTGTGTAATGCTGCCTGACTGAGACATATCCCTGTTATCTACATCCTCTGGCAATAATGGTTGCGCATCACTCATTTCTTCAAACTGATGTGTAAATAACTCTTCTGACTCATCAATTGAAGCGGCTGTGGTACAAGTGTTGGTGGTGGTGGCAGGCGGGCGAGTGGTAACTTGAGAGTTGCACGAACCTAAGCTGGAGGAAGATGGTCAATGTTCCGAGCGGAAGCTGTAGAAGATTGGGTGTCCTGTGTTAGCCAGTCAACTATGTCCTCAGAAGTTTTTGAGTTCTGGGTAACTGGCCTCTGAACACTGGGCATTATTGTAGGGCCAAAGGGAATCACAGCACCACGACCACGATGGCTCCTGCGGATTGGCCTGCCTCTGCCTGTCATTTTTTTTGCGATTAGTGGTACTATGTGTGCAAGCTACTGTGACAACAGATATGAGTGGCACTGTGCACTTGGCACTGTGCACTTGCAAAAGGCCTGACACACACGCTTGCAGACAAGTAACTGCTATTCAATGTATTACAGTCAAAATTGTATTCTTTATTTAAATGTGGACTACTGACTGTAACACCAGATATGAGTGGTGACACTGACTGGGCAAGCGGGCACAGTATATGCTGTGAGCCTAAGACACACACAATGGCAGGTAGGCAGGCAAATGAAATTAGAAAAAAGTGTTGCTTTTTTTTAAATGTAGACTGCTGGTACACCACCAGATTGGATTGGTTGCACTGGGCACAGTATATGTTGTGAGCCTGAGAGACACACACAGACTAGCGGTCAGGCAAACGAACTTAGATTTAACAAAATTCAATTTTGGGTTTTTTAAATGTCGACTGCTGGTACACCACCTGATTGGATTTGTTGCACTGGGCACAGTATCAGTTGTAAACCTGAGACACACACACACTAGCGGTCAGGCAAATGAACTTCAATTTAGCAAAATACAATTTTGGGTTTTTTAAAGGTAGGCTGCTGGTACACCACCTGATTGTATTGGTTGCACTGGGCACAGTATCAGTTTTGAGCCTGAGACACACATAGACTAGCGGTCAGGCAAATGAAGTTAGATTAGACAAAATAAAAGTCTTGGTTTTTAAAAGTAAACTGCTGGTACACCACTAGATTGGATTGATTGCACTGGGCACAGTATCAGTTGTGAGCCTGAGAAACACACAGAATAGCGGTCAGGCAAATGAAGTTAGATTAGACAAAATAAAAGTCTTGGTTTTTAAAAGTAAACTGCTGGTACACCACTAGATTGGATTGATTGCACTGGGCACAGTATCAGTTGTGAGCCTGAGAAACACACAGAATAGCGGTCAGGCAAATGAAGTTAGATTAGACAAAATAAAAGTTTTAGTTTTTAAAAGTAAACTGCTGGTACACCACTAGATTGGATTGATTGCACTGGGCACAGTAGCAGTTGTGAGCCTGAGACACGCACAGACTTGCTGTCAGGCAAATGAACTTAGATTTAACAAAAAACAATTTTGGGTTTTTTAAAGGTATACTGCTGGTACACCACCTGATTGTATTGGTTGCACTGGGCACAGTATCAGTTGTGAGCCTGACACACACACTGGCTAGTAGGCAGGCAAATGAACTTAGATTAGACAGAAAAAAACAAAAAAACAGACTGATGTTATAGCCCTAAAAAGGGCTTTTTGGGGTGCTGTCCTTGCAGCAGAGATCAAAAGAGTCCTTCAGGACTGTATTGGACACTGTGTACAGTAGCCTAGATATGGTTTTCCCTATTGAATTAGTATCACCTACACTCAGCCGCCTCTCGGTAAGACTGCAAGTTAGTTATGATTCCAAAATGGCTGCTGTCCATGAGGTTGAATGGTCTGGAAGGCAGGGTATGATGCTGGTTGGCTGGAATGTGTCTGCTGACTGTGAGGTGCAGGGTCAAAGTTTGTTTAATGAGAAAGTATAGGGGGCGGATCGAACATTGCATATGTTCGCAGGTCGCCCCAAACGCGAACATGCTATGTTCGCCGGGAACAGTCCGCCGGCGAACTATTTGCGACATCTCTACTAGTAGGTTTTTGTATTACCTGGGCCAGATAATGATCCCAGAGTGTACTCAAGAACCTGCTCCCCTTAGCTGAGCTGCTGGTCTCATTTATCCAGTTTATTTCAGGGTAATTAAAGTCTCCCATTATTAGAACTTGCCCATGCTTAGCTGCATTTCCAATCTGTAACAATAATTGTATTTCCTCACTTTCAGCGATATTTTTTTTTTTTTTTTTAGCATACTCCCACCAATAGGTGTTTAGAATTAGCTCCTCCACTATTTAGCTCAACCCACAAAGATTCAATGATATTTATGTGCCAGCATAAATATCTTCTCTGACTATAGGCTTAATTTCAGGCTTAACATACAGACAGATCCCTCCTCCTCTTTTACCATTTCCCCTATCTTTCCTAAATAGGTTATAACCATCCAGATTAACAGTCCAGTCATGAGATTCATCCCAGCATGTTTCAGTAATGCCTATTAAGCCCCATTTTTCTTGTACTGCTAATATTTCTAGCTCGGCCATTTTCCCAGGTAAACTTCTTTCGTTAGCAAGCATACACTTTATGTTGCTATGGCTCTGCCGTTGTGAAGTGCTTGCCACTGTATTTGAGGCCCCTATTAATACCTCCCTACTGTCTATTGTAACCCTCTGCCCATCTCCTCCCCCTTGGGTAACTAATTCATCCCTTTCCCTCTCTACCCTATTTACCTTAATACTTCTATATAGTCCCTCCACCCCCACCTACAAGTTTAAAAACTCCCTCAGCCGTTCTACCATCCTATCCCCTAGCACAAAAGCTACCTCATCATTAAGTGCAACCCATCCCTGCTATAGAGCTTATACCCAAGTGAGAAGTCAGCCCAGTGCTCTAAAAACCCATGCATTAACCTCCCTAAGCTCTTTCTGCCTCTCTGGGCTAGCACATGGCACTGATAGTATCTCAGAAAATACTACCTTGGAGGTCCTTGCTTTAAGCTTATTCCCTAGTTCTCTAAAATCATTCTTTAGGACGCTCCATCTTCCACTAACTTTGTCATTGGTACCAATGTGTACCAAGACCGCCGGTCCATTACCAGCCCCTCCCAATAATTTATCCACCTGATCCACAACATGCCGAACCCGAGCACCAGGGAGACAGCAAACTGAACGATCCTAATAATAGAGTCCCCTACCACCAAAACATGTCTGTTGCTCTGCCTATTCTGCCCTCCCACTTCTCCAGTAGAACTGTTCTCCCGGCTGTTAGAGAGAACAGCTCTATCTGGCATTGCCATTCCTGAATGGACATCCCCAACAGTTTCACTCAATCTGGCAAATCTGTTGGTGTTTGCCAACTCAGAACTGGCCTGCGTCCTCCTGTTCCCCCTGATTCCCCTTCTAACTGTAACCCAGCTACCTCCCTTGCCATCCTCACTAGCCCCAGCTCCTCCCTCCATACTAGGCCCAGCAAAACTGTGCTCCGTGAGCACCACTTCCCTTTCCAGTGGAGCAGAATCACTAAGTGCTGCAATTTTCCTCTCCAGATCTTCAATTTGAGCTTCCAGAGCGGCAACATGCTTACACCTGTCACAGAGGTATGAACCCTGGATCATCTGTTCCACTAGTGCATACATTTGGCAGGATGCACACTGAGTGAGGTTGCCACTGGACTGACTCATGATAATCAGTTACAAAAATACAGTGAGAAAACAAATCAATGTATTTGTATAAAGATTGCTTTTCTACACCTTAACCCAAACAAAACAGAAAAAATATATATACGTTTGTTTTCTGTTTTTTCTTAAAATACTTTGGATTTCCTCCTTTTATTCAATCTCCTACACACTAACTACACTTACACTAGAAATGATTGCAAGCTCCCATACCTACATGTTAACCATAGACCCCAAGAGTCAGATCATTTAAATTGCTCATATTAATCTGTTGAAAGGATATTAAAAGTGGTCCCAAAAACTTCTGGAACCACCTACCCTTGACAGTCAGGCATATTTTGTTAACCAGTCCCTTAACATAACTGCCCCCCAGAATACCCAGCTGTCTGATGTATTGGTCCAGTAGCCCGGGCAGTTTTCTGCCCAGGATAGCCCCAAGTCTGTAGAGCCAACCCCGACTAACATAAAGTAGTTCAAGGGTGGCTTAAGGTGTGAAATGAATGTTTGCCCAAGGAAGGGGCTAACTGTGATTGGTGACTTATCTGTATGAATATGAGACCTGCAAAATAAAGTTTATGCTCTGCTTGGGACATATATGCACAGTGTGTTTCATTTAGAGGGAAGGCAAATATATTTTTTTGTAATCAGAAATTATTTTCTGCAACTTGTTCCAGTACCCGTAACTTGTCTTGAATTTCTGCAGAGGGAGAAATTGGCAACTTGTCCTAATCTCTGTTTAAGCTATCCTGTGTGGAGGGTTTGAAAGAACCTGCACATAGGTTTGGTCCCTTGCCTTTTTAAGTCCAACAAAGAGCGAGTTTTTTAGATTAAGAACATGTTCCACATTTTAAGTGCAAAGTAAATGTTAAAACTATGACCACAATGGTTCTTTAATGTGCAGTTTAAATGGAGTAATAGTTATAATAGTGTGGGATTTTATGTAGTAATAGAAGTGGTTATAGGTTGAAATTAATCAGTGGTAAATAAATTATAGAGTATTTTCGGTGAGGAGTTAAGTGTATTTAGGAACAAGGAATAAAAGTATATGATTTATGACAATTTAATTAAAAAAAGATAATATAGAACACAAACTAAATATTTTAAAATAATTAGATTTTACTTATCTGTAATTTTAATGATGGTTTGCAGTTATTACATTAATTCTTTATTTTATAAATATCACATCTAAATCTATAATTTTACTTAATGATAAATCCATTAATTTTCTTTAATATAATATATAATGTTAATAAAGTCAACAATGAAACCTCTTGTTGGTACTGTTAGATTTAATTAGCTAGAAAGTCTCAAGGAGATTAAGGACTTGTATGATTCCTTACAATAGACTTACAATGACCTATTTGTAATTATCCGTGTGCCGCTTAGTCCTGAAGGATGAGGATACAAATTATTATTTTGTCTTCGGAGAGATTTACAAATGATTATGATTTGTGTGGATTAGTTTAATATTTGCAAATAGATAAATTAAAATGAAATTGTCTTGATATCTGTCTTAAATATAATATCAGTATTAGAAAAAAAAGAAATATTGACAGTTTATTCAACTGCAAATAATACATGTATAATTTCAAGAACTTTAATAAAAACATTAATGTGCCTTTATATATTTTCTACATTGTATAATATATAACATTTACAATGTAACATATTTAATAATATAGATAAGACAATAATAATTTATAATGTTAAATTAAAAGTATAGTAATTATTATTAATAATATTATCATTATAAGTAGTAGCAGTAGTAGTAGTAGTATTTTATGTTATGCAAATTAATATAGCTTTAATTTATAATATTTATACATTGCATACGATAGTTTAATAACAACATCATTAATAATAATAATAATAATAATAATAAGTTTAGGTAATATAACAAAATTATTAATAGAAATCTAACATTTAATAGATTAAATACACACATAGCTATATAAACTTAAATTGAAATTAAGTAAATTATAATTTGTATAATATAAATAATTATAATGGTTATGTTTTAACTAATATAACTAATATCTTAATAACATTTAATATAGAGATGATTCTGTATTAAATACTTTAAGTAGTTAAATGAAAGTTAAATTAAGAAAACAATAATTTATATAATTTCTAATAAAAAAAATGTTTATGAATATTAATCTAATATGTAATAGGTAAAATATGTAAATACAGTACCATATTAACAAATTAGCAGAGACAATAATGGAGATTCTACTACAGTATAATTGTATATATTAGTAATCATTTGCTCCCAAAAATATTTTACTGATTATCGAGTGGAATTCTTCAAAAAGTCCTCTGACTAGCTCTTACTGTAATAAAACATCTCTAAAATCTAAATCTCTAAAATCATCATTAGATTGAGTTTATACAATAAAACATTTCATACTGGATGCAGAGGAGAGGCTGCAATCATTTTACAGAAATAATTAATGACTTGATTAATACATTCACCCTATTGTAAATCTTCTACTTTTTTTTACATCTTTTTTCTTTTCTTGAAAATCTCTCTCAATTTGTTTCTTCCTGTCAACAACTTCCACCACCTATGTTCAACATGGCAATTATTGTTTTTTTGCATTTTATTGTTATTAACCATTTTGCTGCTGCTAATCAGTAGCACGTGCAAAAGAATCACTTCTGGGGACATCAGAGATGATCTCTTAGTATTTCTAGAAAAATTATTTATGCACAAGGACCAGAAATCTTGAATCTTATTACACTTCCACCATATACTGTATGTAGATAAGAACTTTCTTTCCCACATCCTCTCTAACATTTACCTGTATACTTATCCAGATACATTTTTGCTGATATCTCAGGGACTAAACACCATCTCTGGATTAATATAAAATACATTTCTCTAAAAGAGATACATGCATAGCATTCACACTTATCTCAAATGCGTTAAACCGATCAGAGTATTGTCATTCATATCCTAATTCTCTTTCCCATTCATTCATTCTAGTTGTTTTCCTTATTTCAAATTTATTTCTCAAGATATTATATCGATATGGTATATCTTTCACACAAAAATTCAAGTTTAATATAATTTTTCACCTCAAGTAATTTATAATCAAAACACACCAATGCTGACTTCATATCACTATAGTGTAACCATTTATTGCTCGGGATATTGTATTCTTTACACAAGTTTTCAAAAGTTTCAATGACCCATTAAAATATAAGCCTGATAATTATGCCCCACTTCTCCCCTTCCAAATTCTGGTTAGGGAGAAGTTTTAGTATAACTAGTAAAGATAATTTAGATAGGTTTTGGCTTTTATTGCCCTTATACCATATCTTCAAAGCCGTTTTAATTACTAGCGGTATTATTTCTTTAATTTTTTAACTAATTTTCTTTATACTTTAAATGGTTAATGTCCTCACTACTCAACAAAGTTTCTTTCAGTCTGTAACCAAATAGTTGGTTGTTTCAGACAACTCCATTTTATTATATGGGACATCATCACTGCGTCATAGTAATCTGACATGTTAGGTGACGCTAAGCCTCCCCTAGAGAAATGCCTTTTCTCTGTCCTGTTTAATACTTGTTTTTTTTCCCTTTTAAAATATTTATCTGGAAACTGGAGTCTCCTGTGAATGTATTTAGGGACTTCTAATTGAATTCTTATAAATAAATAGGTAATCTTTGAGATATTCTCCCTGACCAAGAAACATTAACTGTTTTCCATTCAGGCGAAGAGCCCTATTCTATTGGTCAAATTTATAAATGTATACACACTTAAAACCACTCTCAAAGTTGCTACGTATTCCATTAGCTACTAGTTCCCCATCCACAATCACTACGGGCCAGCCAAAAACACAAATTCAGGCTTAGAACTCTACTGGTTTTAGCACAGCTTGAATATTATAAGCACTAATTAATTGAAGTTACACAAAATAGATATTCTATTAGACTCGTAGCTCTAACTCTTAAATAAAGTCTGACCCGCAAATTAAAAAGTATCAAGTTTCTGTCAAAATTAGTATGAGTACTAAATAGGACTCGCAACGGCTTTTTCAAACGCATATGCGAGCTGTAGCACTAATTAAATTCACAATACTGTACTTTAAAAGCATGGAAAGAAATGATAATTGATTGCAAAACAGTCTCAAACCAACAAATATGCAATGAAAAAAAATATAATTTTTCACAGTTATTTCTGAGTAATATTGGTCCTGGAACTCGAGGGACTAATACATAGAGCAGACTGTGCAGACTTATTGGCTCTCATGAATTCGTAGCCTCTGATTGCAGATTACATGTAACTTCCATGTTTACTGACGTCATGATGACAGACTCATTTACATTGGCAGGGTCTAAGAATTGGCTTAAATATTTCCAGATCATGTGATCACACTCCCTGAATTCCAACTTAAAAAGGCAGGGTTTACGTGTGGAGGCTGTGAGACGTATGAGCTTGAATCAATAGAATACATCTAAACATTTAGAAGAAAAAAAACACCCACATCCAAAATTATGTGTTTGAGCCACTTACGGGCTTCTAATAGAATGGGGCTGAAAGTCTTTTACAGATGGTTGTATAGTTGCTCATGGTTATTTATAACCAGATTTTTCACTTTATTAGTGAATGTGATTTCCAAGTGAGTGATACTATTCTTACTCCAATTGAACTTACATTGTCTTCTTATGTAAATGCAATCATTATTTCTAAAATATAACATTATAACTTCTGTTTTAAATATATTTAAATTATAATATGGAATATTGCTGTACCAGAACATGTATGTAGATACTTTAATGACATAATGGGATTTGTTACTGTAATTGATATATCGTCTTCAAACAACATTATTTTGTTTGATTGATTACCTATCATAATTTATCGTCACGCTGCTTGCGTAGTGCGCACGACTTAGCGATGAGCGCCGCAGGCGCTCATCGCCCAGCGAGCCATTAAATAATAGCACTTAGGCAATGAGAGGCAATGAGCACCGAAGGAGCTCATTGCTGGTGAGCCTGGGCTCACAGCCCAGCTACGTATAAATTACCCAAGAAGGGATCCGAGATAAGCTCAGAAACCCGCATTAACCCCAGGGATCTGAGATAAGCTCGGAGCCCTGCATTAACCCCACATTAACCATTGCAGTGGGGGTCCCGATTGCACGCGATCGGGGACCCCCGCTGCAATCAAAATTCAAAATTCCCGCATTACAGGTCCTTAAAGGACCCGTTGTAAAACAAAAAAATATACACTGTCACCCTGTCAATCATGGGGGTCAGTACAGACCCCCATAAGCCCTTCATTAACCCTGTCACTCATGGGGGTCAATACAGATCCCCATAAACCCCTCATTAACCCTGTCACTCATGGGGGTCAATATAGACCCCCATAAGCCCTTCATTAACCCTGTCACTCATGGGGGTCAATACAGACCCCCATAAGCACTTCATTAACCCTGTCACTCATGGGGGTCAATACAGACCGCCATAAGCCCTACATTAAGCCTGTCACTCATGGGGGTCAATACAGACCCCCATAAGCACTTCATTAACCCCCTCACTCATAGGGGTCCATACAGACCCTCATAAGCCTCTATTTAATCCCCTCAGTCCCATAAGGGTATATTAACACCATCATGGGACTGTTACAACACTACATTAACCACATAAGTGCCATGATGGTCCTCAAGGACCATCATGACACTAAGTATAAACACTACACTGCACTATACCCCCCCCAATAAAACATTAAATATCAAATAAACACCCTCTACACTAACCTATTAACACCTATACTACCTACCCCCTAATAACCCCCACCACTCTAATTACAGAAAATAAAAAAGCCTAAAGTCACACAAAAAATCTACATTACATGAAATAAAAAACCTAACTCACAAAAAAAAACTACATTACAGAAAATAAAAAAAACTAAGTCACAAGAAATAAAAAAGGAACATTACAGAAAATAAAAAAAAAACATTACAACACCCCCCCTTCACTACAGAAAAAAAAATTACACACCTAAAAAGGAAATTCATATAATACAAATACATACAATACAAATACATACAATATTGATACATACAATACAGATACATACAATACAAATACAATACAATACAAATACAATGCAAATACATACAATACAATACACCCCTATCTAATATATATCACACAATCTATCTAAATAAATACCATAATCTAATATACATCCTATATTCCTATCTATATAATATACATTCCCAATCTATCTAAATAAATACCATAATCTAATATACAATACATTCTATGCTATCTATATAAAACACATACCCCTAGCTAACATACAATAAATGCTATCTATATATAAACTGATCTAATTCTAAGCTAAAATAAAATAATTAAGACCACTTACCTTTGCAGATGTCCATTGAGATCAGCCACCTACGGAAAAAAAAAAAATTAGTGCAACACGTTTACACTACATAAAGAAACATTCTATACATTCTAAATATTCTACTCACTTTTCCGGCATGTCCCGTCCTTATTATTTTAAACTTCTTCAGGCACCTGTTAAAAAAAAAAATAACATTAATACACATACATAAAATTAAAATAAACATAATCTACATTCTACTTACCTCCCTGCGATGTCTCCGACCTTCTCCGTATCCTATTCTGCACCGCCCTGTATAAAAAAAAAAATATATATATATATATATATACTTACATCCGCACTCACAGACATCCCCGATGCTAATCAGCCTCCCGCAGACTTTTCCTGAAAAAAATAAGCAATGGCGCCTTCTGATTGGTTGATATACCCTAAAATCGCACTCTGATTGGCTAATGCACCTGTCAATCTTTATTTAAACCAATCATAAGGCGCAGATGCCTTCAGCCAATCACAATGGAATTCCCCCCCACACAGGGTGATTGGTTGGAGCATCTGTGCATTCTGATTGGTTGCACTGACAATAGCCAATCACAATGGAATACACCCCCACGTACTGATTGGTGAAGGATTTGCGCATTCTCATTGGCTACTGTTAATATCAATCAATATTGCAGCCAATGGGAAGGTGCAGATGTCTTCACCAATCAGTACGTGGGGGTATATTCCATTGTGATTGGCTGATGGCAATGAAGCCTTAGGATTGGTTCAAATACAGATGGACAGGTGTTTTATCCAATCAGCGTTGTATTTTGGGTTGTATACTTTTTTCATTGGTTCACAACTGGGGTCTACTCATTGGCTGAATTTGATAGACAGCCTTTTCAGCCAATCAGAAGCCGCATTGCCAATTTTATTCTGGAACACTCAATAGGAAGCTCATTAGCGTCGGAGACATCCGCCAGGGCGGATGTGTGTCGCTTTTTTTTTTTTTTTAAAGCGTGGATGCTTCCGGAGAAGAACAACATGAGGCCGGAGACATTGCGGGGAGGTAAGTATAATGGAGATTGTGTTTATTTCCCTTTGTTTTATGTTTATGTATGTTTACTAGTGTAATGTTTTTTTTAACACAAGCAGCGCCGCAGAAGACGCAAAGATGAAGGACGGAGCATGGAGGACGTGACATGCTGGGACGTGACATGCTGGAAAGGTGAGTATAATATTTAGAATATTTCAAATGTTTAGAATGTTTAGTTATTTCATGTAAACATGTTGTATTAATTTTTTTAATCTTTTTTACCGTAGGTTGGTGATCTGAAGAAACATCTCAAAGTTAAGTGGTCTTAATTATTTTATTGTAGCTTAGAATTAGGGTTGCTATATAGAGATAGCATATACTGTATATTAGATAGATAGGGGGATGTATTATTAGATAGTATTGTATATTATATAATGGGATGTATATTACATAGTGGGATGTATATTACATAGTGGCATGTATATTAGATAGTGGCATGTATATTATATAGGGGTGTATTGTATTTAAATGTATTGGATTTTATTTAATTGTATTGTATTGTATGTATTATATGTATGTATTGTATTGTATGTATTATATGTATTTCCTTTTCAGGTGTGTAATTTTTTTAAAAATTTTGTAGTGGGGGGGGTTGTATTGTATTTTTTTATTTTCTGTAATGTTCCTTTTTTTTTTTTGTGCCCTAGGTTTTTTTTTTGTTCTGTAATGTACATTTTTTATTTTTGGTGATTTTAGTTTTTCTTATTTTATGTAATGTAGATTTCTGCTTTTTGATGAATGTAGTTACTTGAGGCACACAGTACACTCACATTGTGTGACAAACAGCTTTTCAACACTTTCTTTTATTGACCGTCATTTTTTGACGGGCAAGTCGCTAGTTTTTATATAAAAGTGAAACAATAGTTTTCACATACAGTCAAATCTTTTCCCTGTTTGGGAATTGTGATTATTGCGACTTTCAGCATTTCTGCTGGAGCAGATCCCTTACTCTTAATGTTGTTAAAAGTCTTATTCAGATATTTTACTACCACAAGAGCAAAAATGTTATAGTAATGATTTAGAGATCCATCTGGGCCTGGTGCTTTCTGGACTTTCAAATTTAGGATGGGCAATTTATTTGCTAGTAATCTCTTTGGTCAATCTTTCCAGTTCCTCTTCTGTTATTTTAGGTAGCTTAATTTGATCTAATCAATGTTATTTCATCTTTAGAGAGTTTTATTAATTAATTATTTTCCTCACATTGTAAAGTGATTTGTAGTATTTAAAAAAAAGTGCCTCCTATTTCCTCGAATTTAGTACAATTTTTTCCATCTGGTTATTTTAATTTCTCAATTCTTTTTTGAGGTTCTATTTGTTTGTCAAAAACTTTCCTACTATAGTTCCCAAGTTAAAATTGTATTGTGTAAGTAATCATATGGCTACTTTCCTTACTTGAGCTTGGATCAATGAGATGTATATTAAATTAATTGTATTTTTTGGTGAAATGTTATTTGCTCTTTCCACTGTACTTAACTCCATATATAGTTCTCTCAAAGTTAACCGTCTTAGGCCCCCATTAGATTGAGCAAATTGCAGGTACAGGAACCTGTAATAGAGCCCATAAAAGTTACTGATTTTTATTGGTGTCTTTTAGCTACTAGCATTACGATTGCGAGTTACGAGCTCAAAAGCTTTGCGGTTGTCAAAATCGTAACCAAGTCCTATCCTCTCCTTTGATGTTTCAAGGCCGCAAATGTTACAAGTACTAAAACCGCAAATCGATATTTAATTGCAACAATTCCCGCAAATGCCTTCATGGCAAATGTATCAACAACCATTTCTATGTGTACTAGAGAGGCCCCGCAAGTGGGTTAAACACCTGTCTGTAACACTGCAAAATCAAATAAACACACACTACTGTACTTGTATGTATGTATGGTATTCCTAATAGAGCGGGCCTAGTGTTGTCTGAACTGAAGATATTCACTTATCAGGAAAATTCTAGCTTATTATTTTATTCCATACCTATTTGTTTATATTGTTATTTTAATATTTACCCGTAAAGATGCACATAGTTAAACATTTTATATTGTCACGGTGGCCATCTCTTTATTTCAGTATTCATTAGAAAAAGATGTATATAGTTAAACATTTTCTTATGATATTATCTAGATAGATACATATATAGAAATATAGATAGATAGATAGATAGATAGAGAGATGGAAAAATAAAATAGATCATTATTCATCTTCCCATGCACCATTAGCTTCTCTGTCCATTTTCTCATTCAGTTTCCCACCCATCGAGATGTCTCAGGTTCTACCTCTTCTCCTGACTCTTGGAATTCCCCTTGTCCTCACATCACTATCCAAATGAAAACTTCAAGAAAAAATGGTTTACACAAATTCCATTAGGTGCAATGAAACAATGAAGAAGCAAAATACAAAGAGTAGATGCAAGTCCATGAACACCTTCATCCATACAAGAACTCAAGCAGCTATAAGGAAATCTGCAAGGGAAGAAACAAGAATGCAGAAAGTCTGGAGCAAATGAAAATTTAATTTAAGCATATGCCAATTAAATCAAGGCAAACACAAGTATAGGAAATGTATTTACAGAAAGGAAGTGAGAAGTGGTTATATTTGTGTTAGATGTGAAAATGGCTTGCCTGTCCACTTTATCAGTTCAAGAATTATGCCTGGTCATGGTGAGGAATAAAACTGTATGGTTAGCCATCATAGTCATGTTGTGGGTTTTTCTTCATACAGGGTTGTGATATAAAACTACAGCCATAGGAGGGATGAGGAAGATGGGAAAGGATATGTGGGTCTTTATCACTTCAACATTCGTGCCTGGTCAAGATGAGGTGTAACCATGATGCCCGGTCATGTCTTAATTTGCATGTTGTGGGTTATTGTAACATGTTGTTGGCTACTGCAATGGGAGTAATGAAGCAGACATTAAAGGATTTATGGGACTTTATAAATTTAACAATGATTTCCGGTCACATTGAGGCATTACAATGATGCCTGGTTCGGTCTTCATGTATGTGTTGTGTTTTTTTACATATGAGGTACTGATACAAAGCTACAGGGAGGAAAGAAGCAGACGGGAAAGGTTATATGAGACTTTATCAATTCAACAATGATGCCTGGTCAAGTTTTAATGTATGTGTTGTGTGTTATTTCCATATGGGGTACTGATATAAAGCTGCTGCAATGGGAGTGACGAAGCAGACAGGAAAGGGTTTATGGGACTTTATCAATTCAACAATGATTCCCGTTGAAGTTGAGGCATTACAATGATGCCTGGTTTAGTCTTCATGTATGAGATGTGTATTTCTCCATATTAGGTACTGATACAAAGCTACAGGGAGGAAACAAGCAGTTGGGAAAGAGTATATGGGACTTTATCAATTCAACAATGATGCCTGGTCATGGTGAGGATTAAATCTGTGCTGTTAGTCTTTGTGTACGGGTTGTGGGCTTTATTCATACAGGGTACTGATACAAAGCTATGTCTATTGGTGGGATGGGAAAAGATATGTGGGACATATTGGATTCTAAATGCTTGTGTTTATAATCAATACTTATATGCTTAGCAAGCTTTCTCTTCAAATACTATATTAAAATAAAAAGTTTAACTACTTTGTATGACTATATATTTCAGTGAATTTTCCTTATTAGATATAAAATGGAGGTGTTGAGCGATAAGTTTGATTTTAATGGAATACCAGAACTAACCTACTCGTACTTAGATTATGATCACTTTTTAGTAGACATTGGCATTCTTCTGGACCTTGACCTACAGATCCAAAATGCATGACCATTCTTCTAGTTTTATTAAATAATTACATATTTTATTTACATCCCCTCTTGCTTGTTGTATACTTGTATGTTATATAAAAAAGGCAAACTTTGTCTAGAAACCTATTAATAATATCACTAATACCACATTATGATTACACATACTGAGACCCGAGGAACCAAAAGCAAGAAGGTCTATTGTCCAACACTCAGTTTGTCCTCTAGAGCAGTGGTTCTCAACAATTTGTCTTAGCACCTGTGATGGTCCCTGAGACTATATCTGCAGGCCCTCACTGACAAAGATGGCTGAGAAGGACTAGACACTTTAAACTTATCACTATTATGAGTCATGTATATTTAATGATCAAATTATAGGAAGAGATTGGTTGCTGTCTTCTCAGCCAGTGGTGGTATAACCAGTTAGTAACCATAATGATCAAATTATAGGAAGAGTTTGGTTGCACTCTTCTCAGCCAGTGGTGGTATAACCAGTTAGTAACCATAATGATCAAATTATAGGAAGAGTTTGGTTGCAGTCTTCTCAGCCAGTCTAGGGGCCCATAAGAAATCTTATAAAACCTCTACAGTGATTGGTGATGTAAAGTCACTGGATGACTGTACTGGCCGCAGGTAAGTGAGAACAATCATCACTGAGCACTATAGATGGGCTATAACTTACACTACAGGTGTAGCTCTTTTGTACAGGTTGAAAGGATCTCTTTAGTAAAAACTCCACATGTTTGAGAAGCATGTAACATACCAACAACATGTAAGAATCATACAAGACGGGAACATGATATCATCTATTCCTAAAACCTTGGCTTAATCAAACCTCATGCTTATCCCTGGCATGCTTGAATTCCTTAACTATGTTTTTTCTACCTCTTCCACTGGAAATCTGTTACATTTATTTACTACCCTTTCTGTAAAGCAGAACTTATCACATTACCCCGAAATCTTCTATCGTCCAGATTCAATTCTTTTGCATTCCTCCTTTTCTTGAAGATAATTTGATTTAATCATTTGATATATTTGAAGGTTTCTATCGTATCTCACCTCTTACTTATTGTTTTCACACCTGGTTTTAGGACTAGTGCCAGTCCCTGAAATGTTATCTGTCAGGATGAGGAGCACTTGAACACAGGAACATGATATCATCTATTCCCAAAACCTTGGCTTAATCAAACCTCATGCTTGAATTCCTTAACTATATTTCTTCCACTGAAAATCTGTTCCATTTATTTACTACCCTTTCTGTAAAGCAGTACTTATCAAATTACCCCGAAATCTTCTATAGTCCAGATTCAACTCCTTTGCATTCCTCCTTTTCTTGAAGATAATTTATTTAATCATGTGATATATTTGAAGGTTTCTATCATATCTCACCTCTTACTTATGTCCTCTAAGCCAGTGGTTCTCCACACCTGCTTTTAGGACCAGTGCCGGTCCCTGAAATGTTATCTGTCAGGATGAGGAGAGCCTAACACTTTAAACATAGCACTTCCATTACCTGCAGCTCTAGATAGCTTATTAGTTTAGATAAAATGTAACCTATTCATACAGGTACAAAACTAAATGAAAACTGAATGAGTAACTTGTAATATCACATAAGCAGTCTAATGGAACAACCCATTCCACAGAGCAAAAACATTAATTGGTCTAATCCATACACAATAAAGTCATGGAGTCTCCTTATCAGTTCTCTCTTTTAGACCCTGCACCATTTTAGTTGCCATTTTTTCAATTGCCTCTAATAAATTAATATCCTGTTGGAGATCTGATCTCTAGAACAGGACAAAATATCTAGGTGATATCTGACCAGAGGTCTATAGAGTGACCTTTGTCCGCTACTAATTCATCTTACAACCAAGTATCCTACTGGCTTTTTCAACAGATTTGTTCAAATGTCTCCTATTTTTAAATCATATTAAATCACAATATTTCCTATTCAAAGTCCAATATTGAAAGAAATAGTAATTTCAGTCTTTTTCTTATTGATGTGAATATTTATGTATTTATATGTGTATAAAGCAGTACATCCTTATCTTATGTTATGGTGGATTACATTTTTCTGGATATAATAGAGAATCACAAAGTATATTATGCTAATCAGATGTAAGCTGGGAATTCAAATCAATTTTGCTTCAACTGTGCTTAATTTTTATGTGTTTTATGTGTTTTTATGTGTTTCACAATTTCTGTAACATGCAGAACAATACATTTTTAGAAAAACAAAGTGTAAGTTATTCTAAACAATTTTAATTAAAATGGAAACTCATATTAGAAATCCAAACCTATGAATATGATTTAGGCAATAATAAGTTAAACATGGTGCAAAGTAAGATAACAATGTCTGCTAACTTTTTTTTAGGTTGATTCAGCTACAAATGGCAGTGGAAGTTCAATATTGGCCAAGGTATACAAAGAGGTTGATCGGCTTATGCTCCAAGGCCATGAATGAGATTTGAAGATAAATCATAGCATCCTTTGGTAAGTTAATTCTATTGTTTTGAAGACATACGCAGTTAACAATTAAAATTATATTTTGTTTTCTAGAATGTTATATAGTGCCAGTAGTACAGTATTATACAGTGTCACATGTAGCATTAAAGCTAAAATAATCCTATTCCAGACATGCCTCAATATTGTCTGCTTGCTTATAGACTGAATGCTTGTGGGTTGAGAACAGAAGTGGTGGTTGGGTCACTTAGAGTACATCTGGATTTAGTTTGTACAACAAGAAAACAGTGGAATTCAGATATATTAGATATATATGAACCAGTAGACCCAAGTAATCTGCCAATTCTATCAAAATAAAAAGCTTTAGTTTAATAAGTCTTCAGGATAGTCTTAGATATCTAGACATACTTAAACCTTTACTTTTCATTAGGTTTATATATTCTACATTAGATGTTTGGGTCCTAAGGCATCGTTATGTATTTTACAGCATTATTGTAGATAACATATACTTGACTTATCTCTCAGTTTTTTTTAACAATTTATTATTTGTTTTACTTTGTTTATATTGTAGAATCTGTATAGATTTTACAGTAAATAGCAAAAAAAACTCAGTTCTAATGAGGCACTTCAGTAATGAAAATAATCAAGGCATGGACCAGAAGAACCTGACCCTTTTGAACTATTTTGTTATGAAAGGGATATCAGACATCCCGGAGCTACAGACTCCAATTTTCCTTCTGGTTCTACTGATTTATCTAATCATTGTTGGCGGTAACATGACCATACTTCTACTCATCTGCCTGGATCCTCCTCTGCACACTCCCATGTACTTCTTCTTGGGGAACTTATCCCTCCTTGACATGTCATCTACCACCGTCACTCTACAATCTACCCTTGGGGCATTTATAACAGGGGATAACACAGTGTCTTTTCTTGGCTGCATGTCACAGCTGTTTATATTTTCATGCTTGGAGGGCAATGAACTACTACTACTTACAGCGATGAGCTATGATCGATATGTGGCCATCTGTAACCCATTACGTTATCCAATGATCATGAGATATAGAGTCTGTGCTCTGTTGGTTGTTGCCTGCTGCTTGCTCTCATTGGTTCATTTCACACCTTATATTGTACTGTTGGCAGAATATTCCTGTTATGTATCCAACATAATCAACCATTTTTTCTGTGACCTAGTACCAGTTTTGAAGCTTTCTTGCAGTGACACCTCTGTTTTAGAGATGTTGATCCTCACAGAAGGAATGCTCATTGTACTTCTCACTCCTTCTTCTCTAACATTCATCTCTTATGTTTTCATTATTGGCACCATCCTGAAGATCCGTTCCAACACTGGAAGGAGAAAAGCCTTCTACACGTGTTCCTCACACCTCACGGTCGTCCTTCTTCTCTATATGACTCTCTTCTGCCAATACATGAGACCAATTTCTACAGACAGCTTGGAGTCCAACAAACTTTTCTCTCTCTTTAACACGGCCATTGTCCCAATGCTAAACCCTCTGATTTATAGCTTGAAAAATAAAGATGTAAAGTCAGCACTGAGGAGACAACTGAAATTATTCAAAACCATTATTTAAATCAGCATTGTAGGGAAGAGTATATAATACTAAACTGCTTTGAATGTATAATTACCTTTTTAATCTTGTTCTTTCCAATGTCCCAAAATAATATTTGTCTGTCAATGAGGTCTACAGGGGATGTGGTTTTGTTGTTATTACTATATTTGATGCTCAAAAGATATAATAAAATCTAACCAATAAAATGTAAATAAACATTTTTTTACTCTATTTAGTTTCCTTCTTTTTTTTTTAATAAACCCACATTTAAATGTTAAAACAATGTTGAACTTCTGAGCAGGTGGATACCAGATATGTACAGATTTACATATATTTCTGAAAAACAAAGGACAATAACTGCTAAGAGCACAAAGAGATTATTATTACTTGCGATATCTAACAATCACACCGTCAGCGTAACAGGTTATATTACGCTTTAAGAATATAATCATATAACTAGTACATGGATTTGTTTATTATGTAAAGGATTCGCTTTGTCCCAGCAGATATTTTTACAGTATATAAAGATTTTGGAAAGGTCATTTGAATAATTACTTTACTTATAGTCTGCAATGGTAAAGAAAAAACAGAAGCATTTTAATGGAGGGTCTCGTCTAAAATCAACTATAGATTCCCTTTCAGCCATAAGTTTATGGAGGCAGATTAATTATCTTTGAGTGATCTGATTGAACATAGTAATCCAGATAAGTGACTGTTAGATGATTCAAGGTTTTTATAGGAAAATTCAGCCGATTCAATCTGATAACACTGTCCAGACAAGCCTCTGTATTATCTTTCATGACCAACTTGCCATCCAAACCCAAGAATGTCTTCTCTACTTTTAACTAATTTCCCCCTGTTCTTATATATTCCCTCAACAACTAACATAAAACTCTAAGCTTTTGTTGACCACTTTAAAAATAAAATAAACACTATCCAATAAAAGATAACGCAACCCTTTCCAATCTAATTTTTTTGTGTACTGATTAAACCATCTCCTGCTCTTATTTGTGCTTCTGAAACCTAGGCCCCTATTCAATTGAGCAGATTGTAGTTACGGGAGTTCGGAAAAGAGCCCGTAAACTAATTTGCTATTCAATTGGCGTCTTTTTGCTACCAGCAACTGATTTACGGGGTGTAATTGCTAAAATCATAACTACGACCCAGCAAAGCCTTTGATCTTTACACAGGAATTACAATCGTTAAAATCACAAATCGCTATTCAATTGCTACAATTCCTCAAGCCCGCAAATGTTTTCACATCGTAAATGGCAAATGTAGAAGAAAATCCTATGCGTACCAGATAGGACTCACTAGGGGGTTAAACACCTGATCATAGCACTGTAAATGCAAATAAAAGATCAATACAGCACTTTAAAATATGGGGAAAGTGATGACAGACATTAGAATTAATTGTACAACAGTCCCAAGCTCACAAATGTGCAATAAAAAAGTATTTGTTTTATGTTTAATTATGGTGTCATATTGATCTCGAGAATCAAGGAGTTAATACATATCAGGCCTCCCACATGGACTAGAACAGTATCGTCATTCATTTTTATTATTTTGTACATTGCCGGATTACGAGTCTGATCGCAATTGGGACCTCTAAAGGCTAATTGATTGATGTGTAACCTCCATGTTTTACTGAAGTCTCATTTACTATTGGCTGTTTCTACATCAGGAGTTACAGGCATGTGTAATTGATCATGATCATGCTCTGAGCTGCTACTTACGGGTTCATGGTTTACGGTTTAGTCTTTCTGACAGGTAGTTGCAGGCTTTTTTAATTGAATCGCTCCGTAACTGTTGTAAATTTCAAGCCTGCAGATTTACGGCAGGTATAAAGGTAACTGCAATTGAACAGGGGCCCTAGTGTTTCACAACCACCAAAAACAGCAATTCAGAAGATGACATTTAATGTTCCAATCCCTTCATACATCTCTTGCCCCATGCATTTCCTTAGCTTCTAAATTGATAGAACATTTGATCAACAATCACCTAACAAGATTCAACTTTCTTCTCTTCTCAATCCATTGATCTACAATTATCCTACCAGCCTCAAAACCCCTTTAATGCAGTAACAGTCTAGATACTTACGCACATGACAACTTCTCCTTCCTTTTGGTCAGTTTACTCCACTCATTTTATCTTAGGGATACTACACTGAGTTGCTAAGTTCCTACCGCTAACCGTTCCTTTAATATCGACTGTGGTAAGTTTACCGAGTCACAAACCCTTGTGGCTGGGGTACCGGAAATGCTCAGTAATGTTCCCCTTGGTATTCTCAATTTATATTCTCCCCTTTAATATATATAATCTTTTTTTGGTAAACAATCATAATTATGCTGGTGAAATATGAGATATCTTGAAGATGTATATAATTTAATCTTCTTTCTTGTTCTTCTCAATTATCTCCTCACTCTTGGTGGTAAACTGACCCTTCTTCTATTTTTGTTATTCTTTCTTATTTACTCATTTCCATGGCTAAATGTACTTATTCCTATGAACCTATCTCACATTACATATCCCTACCCGCTCTTCCATAACATTGTATCATGAGATAACAGCTTTTTTTTCTTTGCTTGCATTACACAGTTATTTATATTTGTATACTTGACTGGTGCAGAGAAGTTTCTTCTGGTGACCATGAGTTATGATCTGTGAGGAATTGACTCTGCTGAGATTCGAACCCTGGTCTGCATGCTTGCTAAACCTTTTCCCTACCTGTACACCAGCCTGCCTCTTGCAGATTTGCCTGAGACCTGATACCTTGACTCTAAAAGCAATGAAAGCTGTGTCTGGTCAGCTATCCGGTTCTTGGCCTATATAAAGCACTTCCTGTCTCTGTATCCTTGCCAGATTATTGTGTTCCTGAACTCTCTAATCAAGCTTGTTCCTGTTTCTCCTACCTGTTGCTGAACTTGGATCGTTTTTGACTTTGCTGCTTCTCCTTCCCACTGACCTCGGCTTGCCTCACTAAGATTATTATCCTTCTGTTCTTGACTCCCATCTCTGCTTCAGAGCAGACAGCCACTCAAGGCTCAGGGGCTCAACCACCTGGGTAACAAGTGGCTATCTCTGGCAGGGAGTTTTGCTGATCTGGCTACTGGACTCCAAACTTTGTACCACCAATATCATAACATGATCATTATGTGGAGAGCAGTAACCTGTTTTATCCAATGGCAATGAGTCATAACATTGGTGCTCTACTGCCCACTATCTTCTGAGTCTTGTATATCACACCTCATTGTTTCCTGTTGTGGGGAATATCCTATTACAGATCCAATTTATTCAATCATTTGTTTAACAGCAGTAAGTCTCTAATGAAAAATGTAGAGAAAATTATATTTTGTATCTTCACTATCCACAATATATTATTATTGCACCATTCAATTATCAGCACATCTTCTAAGTAGTTTTCTGTAACAGCCAGAGCCTGACAGAAAGGAGGGTCTGGGAATGAATGTCTTGACCATTCCTTGTTCATTCTGAAGATCCATTACAGGTCTAGGAGACTTCCATCCTTCTGCACGCTCCTTACACCTTACTGTTGTCATCACTATCTATGTATCTCCAACCTTTAATACCTGAGCCCAATTTTAACAGATATTTAAGTTTCCAAAAAAAACTCTCCTTCTTTAACATGATTGTTATCCGTTTTATAAACACAGTGATTTAGGGTTTTAAAAATACAGATTGAAACTACAGCTATTATGAAATATAATATGAAAATTAACATTTAAAAGGTGACCAAATGTGTTTTGTCAGTTAAAGGGTGGTAAAAGCATGTGTAAAAGTTGTTTATCTTTTAATAATTGATCACAAATTTACTTTGGTATTGTTATTTTTAGTTGTATGGATCGAAACAGTGGTGGAACTAGTGAGTGGAGGGTCCTGGTGCAAAAATGATTTTAGGCCCAAATGTTTTTGTGTTTTTGCCTTGGCCCCCCCTTACTCTTGGGTCCTTGTCCAGTGCCAACTAATTATTTATTATAGTATATTTATGTATATTACATATATATATATATATATATATATATATTTATATATATTCTTTTTTTTCTTAAAAAAATGTCCCTGGGGGCCTCACCACCCTAGTCACCATCTTGGCCTGACCACCCCAGCCCCTCCTGGGCCTCCTTGGTCTCACCAGTTGAAACACTTGCATGCGTCTCCTGCCGTGTGTTTGTCTCCACTGCAGGGAATACCCGAATTAAGTCATGTGTGTGTAACGTCTTTTGGGATTCCCTGCCCAAAAGTGCATACTTTTGCAAGTGTTTCAACTGGTGAGACCAAGGGAGCCACTGTGGCCCAGGAAGGAATAAAAAAAAGTAATTACAAGAAAAAAATTAAGAATACAGGGGCCACCCCCCAGAGCAGGCCCCAGTGCATTGCACCGGGTTCACCACTGGAAGTTCCGCCACTGGACCCAGAAACACTCCAACAGAAACTGCAGAGATATTGGGTTTCCAATTGTCATATTGATTATATTTTAGCTTTACTGATTTTAATCCGCACTTATTATCACATGATGTAGTGGTAAAATGAACAATATAATGGTTTGAATCGTACTTCTTTTTTCTTATATTAATATTTAGTTTGAATTATATGAAAGCCCTTGCAAGTCCTATTTTGAACCCACAATATTTTGGCCAACATTTACCATTTGCAGGTTTGAAAGCAAGTGCGTCTTTGGGGAATTGTAGGAAATTAATAGCGGTTTGTGATTTTAGGGACTGTAACTTTTCTGGGCTTGACAGATCCAAGGATTCGCTGGCCCGGGGTTCCGATTTTGACAACCTGTAGAATTTTTCAGACTATAACCCGCAAAATATTTTATAGCTAACAATTGGCTAATTTAATAGCAGTAACTTGTGTTGGCTCCTTTACTGGCTCCTGTAAGTATAATTTGGGGAATTTAATGAGGCTCTTTGATTAGTAAGGTCAGTTAGATTATTAATATATGGCATAAATAAACACAGCCACATATTTGGCTCTTTTTGGAACATTTAAGAAGTGATAAAGCCTTTAACAAAGGTAGAAACATTGATAAAGTGCACAGTGTATCATTTTCACAACTGCAAGTCTGTATGTAAAGCATGTGATAGTGTGGCCCATGTGAACTCATTTTTTAAGTGCTATATATATAGAAAAAACTGAGAGTTCAATGGCCTCATTAAATTGTCCAAATTGTAGTTACTGTAGCCCATAATTTAGCCCGCAAGAGTTACTGCTATTAAATTATTCCCTTTTAGCTAACCGCCAAATATTTGCAGATTACGGGCTGAAAAGTAACTGCTGTTGCCAAAATCGGAACTCCGACTCAGATAAGCCTTTGAACTTGGGCCTGCAAGCCCGCAAATGAAACAATTGATAAAATCGCAAATCACTATTAAATTGCACACAAACCCGTAAATGGCAAATGGCCCAAAAATATTACGGGCTCCAAATAGGGCCCGCAAAAGGGTTTACAGACAAGTTATTAACACGGTAAAAGACAATGCAAACAGACTACTGAACTTTAAAATGTGAGAAAAATGAATGAAAGGCATTATAATTCATTGCACAACAATCCCCAAATAAAAAATGGGCATTAAAAAATATATATTTTATCATGTTGAAATGGTCATGCATATGTCAATATGAAAAGTATTGCTGAAGCATGCATAAAGCAATTAAAGATAAACTAATTGAATAAATTGCAACACAAAAACATGAAACTGCCTGGTAAATTATCCCATTCTCATTCACAGAGGATCTCATGTGGACCCTGAAATGTAAAGAAAATTGCAAATACTCACTCATCACATCTAGATTGGGAAAAAAATAGTTGCCAAATTACACCATGGCATATATCAAGTACCAGGGGAACATACACTACGGAAATCTACTCTAACCCATGAGGAAGGGCCACAAACACACATGGAGGCTGTGCAGAGGCATGTGGAGCAACAGCCAACTCACCTCCATCAGGGACAAAGAGGAGAGAGGGAAAGAGAATGAGGGGAGAGATAGAGAGAAGGAGGAAAGGAGAGCATTAGAGAGAGGACGAGAGAAAGAGTAGGATTTATATGCAGACATATTTTCTTATGTCACTTATGACAGGCAAGCTACTAGTATTATTATATTACTAGTGACATGCCTGTCAAAAATGACAGGGCAATTAAAATTTAAGCTATGGCAATGCTGTTTGACACACACATGCTGTGCAATGCTTTTTTACATGTAAAGCTTTTTCTACTCTGAGGACCTTTGGGGTTCATTGCGAGCCTTCGGCTCTCATCGCATGGCTCACAATGAGCGCCTTTGGCGCTCATAGCGAGCCTCTCCTCTAGTTTACTTTTGCTCCTCTGAGCACCTTTGGTGCTCATCACAAAGACAGATATATATGTCTTTTTTTGTAAATAATAATTAATTAGTTACTTAATAAATTAATATACGTTACCTATTTGTAATTGATATATCCAGCAATGAATAGGCTGAAGAGCTAAGTATCTTTTTTTATTTTCCTGCAGCATACAATGTACAGTTGGACTCTTGCTGCCCTGAGGAGAAAGTGTCATCAATGTCCCAACAGTGCATTAGAAAAAGGCTGTGTGCGTGAGGGCAAACAGTTGGTTTAGTTGTGTAAAGCGTCATTTTAGATTCATAATGTTATTAGTTGTAGGTTAGTGTTGTAAAATGGCATCGTTTGTCTATATGCTACATGGCTAGTGAGCATTTTCCATGCTTCCTAACTGTGTATTTTTGTACCTTGTACGTCCGTGGCAAAAGTCGTACGTGTCTGGCGGTGTTTTGCACCCTTTGGGGTCGTTTTCATTTTTAATCGGCCACCATTTTTTTTCTCGCTTAGCCAATTTTGAAGTTCTGAAACTCCTTAAATTGGACTTTAATTTGTGTGCAACCTCACTGGCAGATGTTGTGGCTGTCCCCCCATGCTGTGAGTGATTTTTTTCTAAATGTTTTTTTTTATTTTTATTTTGCTGTGTTTTTGGATGTACGCGTTTCGGACGTTAACTTCGTATTTTTGCGACCTCGCAATAATTTTTTTCTAAAATGGTGTCGTTTGTCTATGTGTTCCGCGACTCCTGAGCATTTTCTGTGGTTCCTAACTGTGTATTATTTTACCTCATACGTCCCTGGCAAAAGTCGTAGGTGCCTGCCGGTGTTTTGCGCGCTTCGGGGTCCTGTAGCATCGTTTTCATTTTTTTTTTCGGCCGACGTTTTTTTTCTTGCTTAACCAATTTTCAAGTTCCGAAACTTCTAAAATTCGACTTTAATTAGCATGCAACCTCACTGGCAGATGTTGTGGCTGTCCTGCCATGCTGTGTGTGATTTTTTTAATGTTTTGTTTGTATTTTGTTGTGTTTTTGTGGTTTTTGGATGGACGCATTTCGGCAGTTAACTTCATATTTTTTATAAAGTTACACGGGTCGTAATTTAAAAGAGTGGAAAATCGAGTAGACCTTAGTGACAGATGGACATCATCCACATCAGTAAAATCACATGTAATAAACTACAGAAAAACATATGTATGCTTATATTCAAGACTTGATAAAAACAAAACCTTACTGCACAGACAGAGCATGTCCACTATACATGGCGCCACACTACTCGCATCCTGCATGATGTGCTGTGGAGCTCCAGACGCGATGACAAGTGTCTGTTTGGGGTTATACAGCCGACAGCACTCGCTGTTCGGGACCTCACTGTTTTGCTTCTAGTCTGGCTACATTGTGTAGCACTGTGACTGTGCTTTTTTAACAACACAATGTGATGGTATATATATATATTTTTTTTTATATATTTTTTTGTATATTCTTTTCATTTGTCTCTTTTGTTGGACATCCTATGATTTTATCTTAATATGAGGATATCCTGTTTTTAAATATCATTTGTCAGCGACGCTTTTTCTACTTTTAACTGTATACTATTAAAGTTTATATTTTGAAAGTATCATTAATTTCACTACATCTGTACTTAAATTTGGGGATTTATTTTCCCAGGACACGTTTGCTAGGTCCCACCCTCACCTCATATTGTGTATATATATATATATATATATATATATATATATATATCACATATGTAGTTGTGAGCAGGCGAGCCAGCCAGAGTCGTTGCTCACGCTTGCTCAGTTGCTCGCAAACTTTACGTTGTAACGCAAACACCACGACACACCAACTGCGACCCTCGCAAACTTTACCGAGCAACACAAACAACATACGAGACACGTTAACGCTCATTACGACCTCGCAAAAATCGGCCTCAACTCGCGAACATGAAAAAAATCAAAACACAATAAATACACACAGCACATACATAAAAAGCTTACCTACAGCAAGAGGGAGCATCCACGACCTCAAAAAAGCAACTTACACCTTCATTTCACTCAAAATAGGAGGTTAGACACTAAAAAATTCACTAAGCGACAGAAAAAATGGCCGCCGCACAAAACGAAAACGAGGCTACAGCACTCTAACCACGGAAAACACCACAACAAACTCGCAAAACACCACAAAACACCTACGGATATTCCGCTAAGACGCATACCACACATTACCCGCCATTTTACGACAATGCGGAAGTACACAACTACGCTAACGGTTTGGTCTCGCGCACGCACACTATTACACTGCACACATTCAGCACGCTTACACAGCAGCTCCACACCACTAATGCTGCAGCAACATCAAAACAGATTGCAGCGCTTCAACACAATGCTTCAAAATACGTAAAGTATATTAATTTATTGATGTATTCTAGATTTCATTATTATACACCAAACAGCATTAGCTACCTTACAATTTCATTGCCGTCATTTTTTGACGGGCAATTCTGCTTCCAGCTCAGAATTCAAAGAAATACAGTTATTACACTGCATTCTGGGAAGCTGAGCGGGGACGTGCAAATGTGCCCACAAATGCCTTGCTCTTCAATCCATAAACCATTTTAAACATGGCTTCCTTTAAGCTTATGCCTGCTGTATTACACAGCTTTTATGCAAAGGCAAGGTTGGATCATACACAAGCTGAGAATCCTATCAACGTACAGCTGTTTCAAGCTTACTGGCTATCATCAGCAAGGAGCGGGATCTCCGCTTGTGTTGTGGACCTTATGAGTAGGCATTTCACCACAACAATCATTTAATATATTTAATAAATAATTTATATTAATTGATTGTTAAAAAAGCTGTACCTGGATAGGATTCTGAGTTTGTGTATAATCCAACCTTGGCTTTGCATAAAAGCTGTTTAATACAGAAGGCATAAGCTTAAAGGAAGCCATGTTTTAAATGGTTTATGGATTAAAGAGAGGCATTTGTGGGCACTTTTGCATGTCCCTGCTCAGCTTCCCAGAATGCAGTGTAATAACTGCTTTTCTCAGAATTCTGAGCTGGAAGCAGGTTTTTTAATTTGCTTTAGTCATTCAAATGTGGACACAGATGTACTTTTTATTTACTGTATTACTGTACGGTGGAGGGCTTCTATCGCTCTTTTGCCTTTTATATATATATATAATATATATTTATTTATTTATTTAGTGTGTACCTCAGTGTATTTATCATATGAGGAGGGGGTACTCAGTGTATATATATATATTGTGATCTGTTGTTACACAAAAGCTTAAAGTAAAATGTAGGAGCCAGCCGTAGAAATGTCTGAGCCCAACACAAACACTAGTGGTAATGTTGTACTGCTGGCTCCTACATATCTTTCCCAAGAGGTATTAATGTCCTCCCTATATCAAGTCATTACATTACACGTTTAGCAGAACACGTCCTATTACATTGATCCCGCACTAAAATACATTTATGTGAGATCTTCTCACATAGTGTCCGTCTCATGTTTATCTGTACAGACCATAAAGGCGTGTAACAAATCCCAGTGAGTGACCGTCTCACGTTTATCTGTACAGACCATAAAGACGTAACAAATCCCAGAGTGTGACCTTCTCATGTTTATTTGTACAGACAGTGACAAAGTGACACCATCAGTTCTCTCAGAGTCTGACCAGGAAGAAGAGACAAATATGAGGAGTCCCCGGGAGATTAAAGAGGAAGAAATTCCTGTAAATATCAGTGAAGGCGAGTAATATCTTATGCACAATTATCACTTACTTCAGTCCTTATTGGGGTGTATTTATCCATCATCTCTCACCCAAGAAGTTTTAGAAGCACCGCATCTCACGATAATTCGTGAGTACTTCCCATGTAAGTCTGAAACAAATAACAACCAACTATAATGTACCTTAATTATGGTAACCAATACAACTCTTTTAACACTGGATCAACTACTGCCTGCTCTGATATCCGTTAATGGTAAGTATGCACACATTTCCATACACATCATACATACTGACATCTGCAAACCTCCAGAAACTAAGCTAAATGGATGGTATGATATATTCCACAATGTCAATGGATATAGGCCCCACAATCGTATTTGAAAACCTCTTCACAGAACAGTAATGTTCCCATTGTCTGATCATGCTAATCCACATCCCATTGAGGTCAATGCAATTCATAGCAATCTGGGAATACGAACATACCAGCATATTGTAAACCATATTCAATGTTCAGCATGGGATGCACAGAGAGGATCTTTCCCGTTATGTGTTAGCGAATGCCGGCAAAAGCATTCCCAGTCAGATAACAGGAATGGCCTCAATGATGTGTTAACATTTTAAACTAGGAATCATTGTGCAATATATCATGTACAAAGTGGATTGTGTGACTCATATCATCATATTGCCATTACAGAACTGCTGCCGTGTGTCAATACATTGTTTACCCACACAGACATGGGAAACGACCTGTACAGCAACAAAACATCAGCTACATCAATGTCGTCTACATTGGAAGTGAGCATTTGCGGGAAACATGTGCAGTGATGCATGAGAGGAAATGACTAATAACTCCATTAATGTAGGCCTAACTTTCTTTTCCCCAAGACCTACGTATTGGTGAAGCGTTCAGAAAAGCTTATCTGGGGGAACAGATCTCTTTGTTGAATACTCCACTTGACCCATCCAAGGTAAAGCACCACATGTAAATGTCCGAACATCAATGTGTGATAGGTGTGATCTTCCATTTCTATTACAGGCTGCACTGGTCTCTCTGTCTGTCTGTCTGTCTCTCTCCTCATCCCACCCACCCCTGTTTAGCCTTAATTTATTGAGTCACACAAGTCTTTGGCGCCTGAACGATTAGCAACTTCTCCTATTACTATTAACCATTTACACTATGTTTCCTGTTGCCTTCTTCCTCATATCCCCTGCCTTTTCCTCAGACTCTTCTTTACTTCTCCCCTTTTTGTCTACAACATACCCATCTCACCGCTCATGCCCTCCTCTCCCCTTTTATTCGCCCCTCAGCTAATCTTAATCTGTGGTTAAACTATGTGTCTCCTGACTGTCCCATCTGCAGATTACATTATCTGTCCACTAGGGGCAGATACCTTATTACATAATAGTGCCTCTCACTTTACATCTGATCCCTTTCCTCTCCGACTAATGCATATCTTTCTACTTGACACATCTTCCTTCCTATGTATCTCTCACTTCCTTATTGACCTTGCTATTCCTTATCTACTCTTCCCCAGGGCCATTACCTTTAGATTGGAAGTGGTGAATTTCTAATCTTGTGGGGGGCTTTCTGAACAAATCAATTTTTACAAGATTTTAAGCTCAAAACAGGGCCCTCCATTTTCTGTCGTTGTCAATATTACATATTGTATATTTTCTTGTTCTTCTCCCCTGTACAGCGCTACAGAATATGTTTGCACATTACAAATAAAAGATAATTATAATAATCATAATATTCCCACATCAAGGTTCTGCTGGTGGCTGCTCATATGGCATATGTAAGGTTTCCACTAATATATTATTTTTGTGTTTGTATTCCAGATCACGGTCAATACAAGGAATGAAGATAAGCATCCTGGCATTCCATGGCCATGTCAATGTCATCATGTATGTACATGTGTCCGTTTCATTGCTTTGTTGGATCCAGTGTGATATCTGATTACCTTGACTGAATAGCCGATATGTGTCACGAGACAAATTCACTATACAATACAGATGTGATGTGACATCTGTCAGCTGATGTTCCTGGTAAATCCACAGCATGTGTATGCTCACATACTCTACCTTAATTCATATGTACCTATTGCTTTAGACATTTTATACTCTCCTCTACTTGGACTGTTGTGAAGCCTGCAGCAGGCTTCCTTCCAGATCTCTCCTTCAGTGCGGATGTGACCCTCCCTGTACATATGGGGAAGAGTAAATCCAGGCTTGGGACATAACAGTTAATGAGGTTACGTTAATCTTCAGTTATGCATTTGCAACAGCAGTGAGTATAGATGCTCCTAGAACACAATACCCCTGACATTGCCTGGTTTGTTGGGAGTGAATCTCTGGAATAAGTAACATCTGACTGATATGGTCCTGGTCAGGTCCCCATCTTTTGGCCAAGGTTATGTATGTAGAGGCTGCTTATTGTTGCATGAGGACTGACCTCATGGGCTCATAGCATTCACTAATTGAGCACTTATACTTCTGATGTTGCATCGTAGTGTCCGTTGAACACACAAGCCTACATTTTGCTCTCCCCTTATGTATATCACCTTGTACTGTAAAACCCCTGATCATCTATATCAATGTAATTCCCCCTGCCTGCATTCTGCTCTCATATCCCTGTGTTACTTGAACTTTGTATCCTACCCCCTCCACCATGATCCTTTGCATACCTGTGATGATTAGTCAATCTGTGGCATTGTGGCAAGCTTGCTTTGTTAATTTTTGTAAATATGATTTATCCGATATTTTGTTTGTTTGCGTGTACCTCGCCAATGTTGATACCATAGCATTTCTGTAACATCAATGAAAGGACCTTCATACTCAACATCTGTGCTCTGCACCATAAGTTATGGGTGTCAATAGTATTTTCACAGTGTGTTTGCATTACTGATTTCAACCATGAGGGGAGTTTGGTATTGGCAATCTAGATCAGCCTTTGAATCCATGACACAAATATAATGAGCCAGGTATCTGTAAGTGGCTCACATCACAATAGTGAACATACAGTATCTCACAGAAGTGAGTACATCGGTCACATTTTTGTTAATATTTTAGTATATCTTTTCATGTGACAACACTGAAGAAATGACACGTTGCTACAATGTAAAGTACAGCCTGTATAACAGTGTAAATTTGCTGTCCCCTCCAAAGAACAATACAGTGTCTAAACCATTGGCAACAAAAGTGAGTACACCCCTAAGTGGAAATGTCCAAATTGGCCCAAAATGTCAATATTTAGTGTGGCCACCATTATTTGCCAGCACTGCATCACGGAGCTGGTGGATGTTAGAGACCTTGCACTCCCTCACCTTCAGTTTGAGGATGACCCATAGATGCTCAATAGGGTTTAGGTCTGGTGACAAGCTTGGCCAGTCCATCACCTTTACCTTCTTTAGCAAGGCAGTGTCATCTTGGAGGTGTGTTTGGGGTCGTTATGTGGGAATACTGCCCTGCAGCCCAGTCTCCCAAGGTAGGTTATCATGCTCTGCCTCAGTATGTCACAGTACTTGTTGGCATTCATGGTTCCCTCAATGAACTGTAGCTCCCCAGTGCTGGCAGCAGTCATGCAGGCCCAGACCACGACACTCCCACCACCAAAAGTATACGTCTATACCGAGGACAAGTAGTTGAAATAATCCCTAAATTACAGATAAATGGATATGAGATGAAACCCTCAGTTTGAACGTAAACAGTGATGCAGAGAGAGTGGAGGCAGCATCTGACATCATTAGGTAAATGCATATAGGGGAAACTATAGTTAATTGAGAGAACCATGAATGCCAGCATGTACTGTGACATACTGAAGCAGAGCATGATCCCCTCCCTTCCGAGACTGGGCACAGGGCAGTATTCCAACATGATAACAACCAAAAACAAACCTCAAAGACAACCACTGCCTTGAGGGACCTTTTTGGTGTAAGTAAGCTGCGGCTCGGTGTTAGCTAATTATGGCCTTGACGGAAGGGTTTGCGTAGTATTTAAATAGCGACCTGGGCTTTCTTGCGGCCGCATAAGATCAAAGGCTTTACCTGCTGTGGGGTGGCGGCCGCAAGGCATTACAGGGCACCGGCCGCAAGCTGGCCGGAGCCCTTGGCTGCAAGGGAATAGAATAGGGAAGTACCTTTCGTCCATCTCTTGCGGCTTTGCAGCTCTCATGGCCCTTCATAGAATGAGGCCCTCAGAGGGACAATGTAGAAATCAGATTGACTATACACTTTGTAACATCAATGGAGGAGCTCTATACAGTCACCAACAACAAGACCTGGAGCTGACTGAGACTTATTGTAAAGTTCTGAACTAAACTAAGGAAAAGAGGGAAAATCATTATTGTTATTATTATTATTATCGTTTATTTGTAACGCGCCAACATATTCCGTAGCGCTATACATAAGTTAAGTTACAGGCAATGACAAGTTAAAGATTCACACATTGCAGAGAGTGGACGGCCCTGTCTTTGAGCTTGGAATCCAGTGTCCATAGCGCTTTCCCTAAAGCACCGTGCAGGATTGAAAATCGTCAGACCAAGAAGGTATAAAATAAGTAATATCCCCAGTGATTATACAGAGGAGGTAAATAATAAGACAGAAGGCTGGAAGAACTTTAGATATAAGTTTATGACATTGTCCAGAAAACAGTAACTAAGAGTATACCCAAAAAGAAAGAAAACTAAGAGGGCAAACTGGCTATTTGATGAGACTCTGAAAGGACCCAGGTAAGTAGCCCAGGTAAGATGATGGTGGGAAAGTGGTGCTGGCATTATGCCAACAAATATGGATAACTCATCAGTGGCCAGTGGACTGGAAACGGTCTTTCGATGCCACAATCCCACAAAGTAGTACCAAATGCTGCAATTATAAAATAATTATCTTTGTGTCTCTGCAAAACCCAGGGTGTAGATATGAAGACCCCCTCACGGTAATTCTAAGGATTATGTTTTGTCCCTTTGGGATGCCAAAAATCCCCCAGTATCTCTGCTGGTCATGTTTGTTCTCAAACTTGAAATATTCTAGGGGTGGTGTCTTCTCCTAAAATCAAGTATCATGGCTATTTTCTCTTTTGTTACCCCTCTCATTTATACATAATTGTCTGAACTAGAGCTGTTATCCTGATATAACCCCCCACACAATGTAGTGCAGCCCTAGGTTACTATCACACACATAGAGCTGTTGTCCTGATATAAGAAACAAATTGTATTAAGACCCAACAACCCAAATCATGATCCAAACACAACCAACAGGATATAATATTTGTGTAAGGACTAACTGATATGATGATGCTGCTGTTATGTTATGTTATGGTTTATTATTTACTCACCTGCATTGTCATGTAATGGATTCTCTTCAGGAGGCAGGTGATCCCTCACATACGGCTCTTCTCCTTCCTCAATCAGTGAGATGACTGTAGGTGTCACTCTGGCATGTCCTGTATATGAACAATGAAAGTGATTAAACAATATTTTTATTTGTATATCACATGTATATCATCCGAAGGAGCTCCTTGCCAGCAACTGCGACCCTCGCAAACTTAACATTGTAGCGCAAACAACACGACACACCAACTGCAACCCTCGCAAACTTTTCAGCGCACCCTGAATAACATATTAGACACGTTAACACTCATTACGACCTCGCAAAAATCGGCCGCAACTCGCGAACACGAAAAAAATCAAAACACAATAAATACACACAGCACATACATTAAAAGCTTACCTACAGCAAGAGGAAGCATCCAGGACCTCAAAAAAACAACTTACACCTTCACTTAACTAAAAATAAAAGAGCTTAGATACTAAAAAAAAAAATTGCTAAGCGAGAGGAAAAATGGCAGCCGAACAAAACGAAAACGAGGCTACAGCACTCTAACCACGCAAAACACCACAAGAAACTCGCAAAACACCACAAACGAACTACGGATAATTCGCTAAGACGCATACCTCACATTACCTGCCATTTTATGCTAATGCGGAAGTACCCAACTACGCTAACGGTTTCGGCTCGCGCACGCACAGTATTACACTGCACACATTCATCACGCTTACACAGCACCTCCACACCACTAATGCTGCAGCAACATCAACACAGATTGCCAGCTCTTCAACACAATGCTTCAAAATAGGTAAAGTATATTCATTTATTAATTTGTATTATATATTTCAGTAGTAGACACAAAACAACATTAGCTAACTTACAATTCCATTGCCGTCATTTTTTGACGGGCAATTCGCTAGTAATGTATAATATACAAAATTACATGTCCTATAAAGTTTCCTATTTTCTCACCTACAGACATGAGGTTCTGGTAATTCTCAGTCATCACCTCCTTATACAGAGCTTTGTCTTCAAATGTTAAACTGTCCCACTCATCCTTGGAGAAGTAAACAGCAATTTCATCAAATTGTACCTAAAAAAGACAATAAATCCATCTGATCAGTGAGTTTTTTGCTAGGACAAAATTACTTTTTGTCATTTAGTGCTATTGCAATTGCTCATCATTTAGTGTTATTCCTCCCTATGTAGTGCTGTTGCTCCTTATGTAATGTTATTACTCCTTTGTAGTATTATTGTTCCTTGTATAGTGCTATTGATCCTCATGTAGTGCTGTTGCTCCTTATGTAATGTTATTACTCCTTTGTAGTATTATTGTTTCTTGTATAGTGCTATTGATCCTCATGTAGTGTTATTCCTCCTTGTGTAGTGCTGTTGCTCCTTATGTAATGTTATTACTCCTTTGTAGTATTATTGTTCCTTGTATAGTGCTATTGATCCTCATGTAGTGCTGTTGCTCCTTATGTAATGTTATTACTCCTTTGTAGTATTATTGTTTCTTGTATAGTGCTATTGATCCTCATGTAGTGTTATTCCTCCTTGTGTAGTGCTGTTGCTCCTTATGTAATGTTATTACTCCTTTGTAGTATTATTGTTCCTTGTATAGTGCTATTGATCCTCGTGTAGTGTTATTCCTCCTTGTGTAGTGCTGTTGCTCCTTATGTAATGTTATTACTCCTTTGTAGTACTATTATTCCTTATGAAGTGCATTTGATATTCATGAAGTGCTATGTGTCATCATGCAGCAGTGTTATTGATCCTTATGTAGTGTTATTGCTTCTTTTGTACTGCTATTTCTGCCTGTGTAGTGTTAGTACTCCTATGTATTGATCCTTATGCAGTGTTTATTAATCCTCATGTAGGGTTTGAGTCAAGGGCTAGGGTTAAGAGTTAGGTTTGTGTTAGGCTTAGGGTTCAGGTTTTGGGTTAAGGTTTAGGGTTAAAACAGTGGGTAAGGGCAGGGTAGTTGTCACGGTAGCCCTGGATTTTGGACTATTTGCTGTCCATAATACTTATATTGTATTATTTGTTTTTATCCTTTTAAGTTAAAAGGGCCACTTAATTCAGCACAATTTGGACCACACCACTGTGAAGTTTTCCTAAAATCATGTTGAAATACTTTGTAAATTTTGAAAATCCCTTAATTTTTGCCAGAGATATGAGATGATATAATATGTGTGTTTATGTGTGTGAGGACCGCCCACAGACTCTTCTAGATAAAAGCCACGGGAGGGTTCTGTTGTTAATCTTTACTTCAACCAATCAGGTTGTGGGTGTGTGTGTCTCATAGAAGTCTTTGTAATGAGATCTACAGACAGCCAGACAGCTAAATACAGACAGATATAACACATGGCTCTTACCTGCTAGTGGCGGTCCTTTTAGAGTTATGGTAAGGTAGTGGTAAGGGTTTATTGTAGGGTAGTGGTTAGGGCTAGGTTTTAGGACCAGGGTTATGGGTTTGGGTTTTCGGGTAGGGTAGTGGTTACGGTTATGTTAGGACAGTGGTTTAGGTTTAAAATAAGGGTTTTGGGTTAAGGTTTAAAGTTAGGATTCAGAGTTAGGGTTTAGGATGGAGGTAATGGTGAAGGTTATGTTTTAAGGGTAGTAATAACCAATAATATAACATTTTCACATTTCACTATTTATTTATTTTTCTTTTTGGTTTCTAGGAGGCTAACATGCTGAGGGTTAAGTTTACGTAAAGGGTTGGAGGTTAGGGTTAGATTCATTTACATGAATGTGTTAATATGTGATGCTCACCATCCCCTATACCCACCTCATGATCTTCTATAATATAGTATTTATTGATTATAACACATATAACATGTATACTTCCTGTATAGACTAGTGCATAGGTTATACTTCAGCAGTATGTTCTTGCACCCTAATATCCATATGCTCTATATGTGACCACTCTGCTGTTCATTGTTGTACCAAGCCGTCTGCGCTTTTATGGGGGCTCAATGGATAACACCCAGGCAGAGAAAAAGGGGTCAGTGACATAAGGGTTATTTTATTTCTTTTGCTCACTACATAGAGCTTGAGCTTCAATAATTCCCCTGAGATGATCTACATTGCTCAAAACTCAGAGAAGCAAGAGAGCAAATACTGCAATTTTCTGCAGTAAGTAACACAATTTAACCCATTAAAGGTCTGTTCCCTTCATCCTGGAAATATAAGCAGTCTTACCATTGGCTTGAATGGGGGGGGGGGGGGGGGGGACAACCCAGCAACCTGATAGGCTGGAGTAATGCAAAAGCAGGTGGGCAGTCTGTTATACATGTAAACACAGATTTTATTTGATTAGATTTCTTAATGAGAAATGCAGGTATTTTCAAACATTAAAAACATATTTTATCATGCTTTACTGTGATTTGGTCTAAATTGTGGTGAATTAGGTGGCCCTTTAAATACAACACTGACTACTGTAATAACACATTAAAACCTAACAATAAATCACGTACAAATGCACAGTAGTATCATTTACCTCCATTATCTAGAATGACTCCTGAAATATTGTGACAGGAACTGCCGGGTGCAGCGTAACAAGATGAGGTCTGGAGTATCTGTGTGAGTAGAGAATGGAGAGGATGAAATGGCGCAGCAAAGGGGCTCATAGTATCACAGGGGTACAGACGGGATCTTGGAAGTAGAAAATACAATATTACACAAGTGATAAAGTACTTTGTTATGCCTATAGTATTAATCTATATCTTATGGGAACCTCCATTGTGACAATGTAACTCTTACCGTGGAGTAGCATGAAATGATTAATAGCAGCCAATACTAACAGAAAGTCATTTATACTGAGACACAAAATGGTGCCAGGAATGAGTGACCAGTAACTTCAAACTGCATCAACATTCTAGTCCCGCCCCCAACTGCCCCTCTCAGGTGCTTAAATCTGTCAATCACACCTCAGCATTTCATTGTATATATATAACATGAGATTAGAGTGTTTCTTTCATGTCTAACAGTGGTTTCACCTCCAATAGTTCCCATGTTGTGTTCTTGCCTGCTGCTGCATGTTACTTCCTAAGGTGCGTAAACTAATGAGCTTCCCATTAATGCTACTGGGAGCTCTGGCTGTAGTTACTGCCCCTTACTCACTTTGCAGAAACAAACTTCCTGTGTATTCATAGTCTGCTCACACCTCAGGCAGCTGAGCTACTAAATGGCAGACTGAACACAAAATGGCTGACTGAACAAACAAATGGCTGACTGAACACAAAATGGCCGATTCCACAGCAGCATAAATACAAATACAAGTAATAAATCAGAGTCCAGATGGTGATCTATTTCTATTCCAACATGTTGCACATTTTTAGGTGAAGTTCTTAATAAAAGTAATTGTAGGAATGTAACCAATAGCTCCTCAGTAATATGACTGTAATTATCTGGTGTAATTTGCCTAATAGCACTGTTTATATATTACATATGACATATAATATCACATTTAAGTCATGAGATGTTGAGCTTCATTTGTGAGAAGGAAAGAGAAGAAATCACCATCTAAACTGCACTTATTGTGTGACACAGATCTGATTTATACACAACACAGATCTATACTATAAACTGTCTGTGTAAATGTGATGGAGAAATCTGTATAAATGTGACAGAACTCACCAGTGTGACTTATATGAGGTAAAGAGACACATTATATAACACAAGATGGCTGACAGCTGGAGCTGAGGTATCACAGGCAGATAAAGGACTACAATTCATTAAAACTACAAAATCTTTATTTATACACAGACAGACATCCCACTAGCTGGCCTTGGCTGTACAGCTGCCTGTTAATTACTTTAATTACTTCCCAACAATTATACATTTACCAGTAAAGATACTAACGATACAGACCTGCTTACACATATTACACAGGACAGGGCCCAGCCCAGAGGATAATAGATCATCACTAAGTCTAGTGCAGAGCCGCCATATTGCTTGTGCTTTTTTATTCTGTAACATGTTCAATTCCAGCCGATTAACTTCCAATTACAGAAGTGAAGATCAGTGTTAATACTATCACTAAACATGACATTTATATCTGTATTTACCTGGTATTGTGTAACCTGGTGGTCATTGTCACCGCGTGTAACAGTAACTATATAATGTCTGTATGGTCAGGACACGGTCAGAGTGGCTAAACCAGCCTCTAAATGGCCACTGTAGTCCTGTAGTTATACTAATATATACATGTATACTGCAGTGATTTACCCATTGTGGTTTCTGCTGATCTACTTCCTGTGAATGGGTTTGTGAAGCTGTGAACTCTAAACCACCCGAGTATGTCTGCCAAGATAACCTTATGGATTAGCACAACCTGAAATAAGATGTGTCTAGCGTGCTGTGCTCCATAGGGTCACAGAGAGTCGGACACGACTAAACAAACACAACCACAATATACATTATATAGTTTCATAAACCAGGCAACCCAGGGAGACCAATACGGGTATGGACACAACGACTGAACATTTATCTGGCCTTGTTGTAAACATCCTTACGATACTAGTTACAAACACCAGCAGCTATATACAGGACACCACTGAGTTTCTTAAACACCATGGATGATCTCTGTATAACAACATCCCACACAAAGATGGCACTGAGGCATGCCTTAAGTTTCTCTCAACACACATACAGAACCAGAAATATAACCCTCATACCATTACCAAACTACTAGAATATATCCTGACCCATAACTACTTCATCTTCACCAAACATGTTTACCTACAAATAATGGGGGCAGTAATGGGTCCAAAAATAGCACCACAATACCCTGTCTATACGCAACTATTTATGGCTTACCTGGGACAGAGATCCTTGTCCACATATATTCACAAGCCATATAGATACTACTATTACATAGATGACCTGTTCATCATATGGAGAGGAGGAGAAAAAACCTGAGACTTCCACATTTTTTTAATATCGTTCACCCATCTACTCTACTTAAAATGGATTACACTCATGTATAGGTGAGCTTTCTAGACACCACCATATCCATCACAATTGGCACACACCACTCATCCGTGTATATGTAACCTACGGACAGATGCAGTTACCTCCACAGCTCTAGTTCCCATCCATCTCATACTAAACAAGTGATGATTCATAGTCAGGCCTCAGATATCACCACATATGACTGTGATAAACACTTAAACACACTGTCTAGGTCCTTCAAGGAGAAAGGTTATAATCCATGTGTTACGCAGACAGTACAATCTGTCATTAATGTGCCCAAGAACACCAGTTATAATACAATACTAAAGAAACTACTTCACGTACACCTCTGGTAACCACAAACCATCTGGCTCTAGAAGAAATACACAAAATATTTAAGGATTTACAACCAATACTAACAGAGGACTCAGAATTAAAACATATATTCCTCAAACCTCCCATTCTTGGATTTAGGCAACCACCGAATCTGGGACAAACCTTCGTCATCAGAAGATTAGACAAGAAACAGCACCACCGAGAAGATGATACCAAACCTTGCAAACTATGAGCCACATTCAATTGCAAGCCCGCAACTCAATCGCTGTAGGCCGTATGTCTGCAGGTTGATTTCAATGCTATTCAATTAAGGGCGCCTCATGCTTGTAAATCCCTCCTGCGGCTGAAAACTGTCCGAGATGCGATCGGACGTTACGATCCAATCACGATATAACGTAGTGCGACACAGGCCTCTAATCCAATAGAAAGTGGTCTAGCCGCAGATGATTGACAGAGGGAGATTATACATTTGCATTCCACCTGCCCATACGTTGACTGTGTTGTATTTTCTTTCGAAGTAGCACGCAGGTCCAAGTGTTGGTGGTTTTGGAGAGTAAGAGAGAGATGGAGTTATTTTAGAGGAGTAATTTGCAGTTTTGTTCATTTATTTTCTACTATTTCATATTTTACACTTAATCCTTGAGTACACATATTTACAAATTACACATATTTGCAATACACATAATTTAAAGAAAACATTTAGAGACATGTATTCTCCCTACATATGCACTCCATACACTCCCACCCATCTCATTCCCAACACCCCATTCCCCAACAGTTATTAAATTACACATAATACACATTTTTTTTCCCTTCATATATTAACAGTTACACATATTTATTTATCATTTTATTATTTTTTGGATTGAGTTCGAGAGAGGAGAGAGGAGGGGAGAGGTGGGGAAAAGGAGAAGAGGAGAGGCTAGGAGAAGAGAGAGGAGAGAGAGGTGGCCATGGGAAGTAGTGATAGGAAGGAGAAGGCAGAGAGGAGTGGTAAAGAGGAGTGGTGGGGAGGAGGAGGAGGCAGAGAGGAGTGGTGGAAAGGAGGAGAAGGAGAGGAGTGATGGAGAGGTGAAGGAGGTGGAGAAGGAGCGGTGTGGCAGAGAGGAGAAGTAGGGGAGTTTAGAGGAGGAGGTGGCTGATGGCAGGTTGGCCCGAGCAGCAGGGACACATAGGAGAGTGTAATAATATGGCTTATATACAGACAACTTTTAACAAGACTTCAATGTGTACTGTATAACTTATTATATACAACTGTAAGAAATCTAGTGTTAATCATTTGTTATTACAATTGTGTGTTTGTATCAAGGCATTATACCTCAGGTCTTTTTTATTATTCCCACAAATATATATAAATATATATATATATATATATATATATATATATATATATATATATATATATATATACATATTATAGATGTGTATACATTAGCTAGCTATATGTGTATGTAATTAGCTAAAATCCAAGTCTGTGTGTGGGAAGGACAACAAGTGTGAGTAGCCCTCCTCAAAATAACTCAGAGAATCACAAATGTCTTATTTACTGTAAAAACAGCAAGTCTTAAGTGTACATTTGTAGACAGCTGAATACAAGACTCTGGATGGGTGTATATGAGTGTAATGTTACCACCTGTTAGACCAACAGTCTAATTTCAACTTATAGCCATGTATGACGTATAGAGTGGGTGGGTCATGAGCTACAATATGACATAAAAAGCCAAGAATCTATGGAAGAGTTGGCAACCAGTTGGAAACCAGTGGGCAACCAGTGGGCAACCAGCAGGCAACTAGCAGACAACCAGCAGAGGTACCGGTTGGCCCAGGTTGAAGGAGCCTTCATACAGTTCAGAGAGAAGAGTGCCAGATGAGCCCAGCTGAGAGATCCTGGTCCTGACCAAAGGGAAACCTGATGGAGGCTGAACTTCCAAAACTGACCACAAGTGGTATTATCCTGTATCTTTATATTACATAATGTAGAATTCATATCAGTATTATATTTGTAAATATCGTCTTAATACTTCTTGTCTGTTATCTGTTTTGTTTAAAACCCATTGTGTAACCGTATATTAATTTATGTAAAATATATCTTTTATTTATAAACTTATTCATATGTTCGTTTATTGATTTGTCCAAAAGAACTTATTACTTGTAGAAATTATACATTAATTATTTAGTTATTAGTTAATTTCTTACAAGAGGGAAAGAGGGGACGGTGGTAGTTTGGGGGAGGGACAGGACTCAGTTAAAGGTCAGGGAGGCGAGGATCCCTGTAACGAAATCCCCTATTTTACAGACTTCACAAACCCATCTGTTCGGTTATTTGAGGATTTACAATGGGCTTTCGTGGAAATACCTAATAAGACAAACTTCAGTCGATAATTCTGAGAACTGCGTTCGTGGGATCTGAGCGCTATTCGCCTAGTATATGCACTCAGATCTCAGCTATCTGGGGATATGTGGAACTTCAAGTTTATATTGTGTCAAAACAAAGTTATACATTTTTATTCTGTTTTATTAAAACAAAGAAGCCATGTTCCTTTCTTCCTGGAGATAATTAAGGCTCTCTGTGCTACCTTAATTTAATTACCTCCAGGATAGAAAAGAGGGAGTGACTTATGTGTAAGGGGAGTGCTTATGCTATAGCCACTGTGATTGGCTACTGTTTTTCCTTTGTCCATCAGGAGGAAGTCCTGAGATATAGACCGGGCGTGTAGCCCACAGTAAAGTGTTCATGTTTACCCCTTCATGAAGTTTTGACTCATGTTTGGGGGATTGGAGCTATAATCACTTTGTTTCAGCTGGAGTTCGGAGGAAAACGCAAGGATCATCGCTGCACTAATGCAAGGATCCTTTACACTGGTGGCAAGTGGTTGGGATTTCCTCCCGAACGGATATACCGAACTGAAACTGGTGAATGGCGCATAGATACGAACGCTTGAAACGAACCACACTAAAGGAACTGCTGGAAGCTCGAGGCATAGCGGCAAGCAACAAAACGAAAGCCACGCTAATAGCCGAACTACTGGAGAGCGATCAAACCGGCGAACCACAAATGGCGAATACAGAGGAAACAGACTTCCAGAGGGACGTGAGATGGAGACTCAGCCTGGTAGGACCTAACCCTGCACCAGAGATCGTGGTACAGATCTTGGCACAAGCTACTGAGACCCAGAATGCCAGGGAAGCACGAGAAGCCAGAGACAGATCACCTCCAGTGGATATATTGTCGCTATCTGGATCTACAATGGGGCGTCAGCGGAAAATTAACTATGCTGCATTTAAAAGCTTCGTGGAAGGTGAGATGGATATTGACAATTACTTGCAAGATTTTGAAAGACAATGTGTGTTAGAAGATTTGGAAAGAACTAACTGGGCTGCCGTAGTAAGTAGTAAACTATCAGGTAGAGCAGCCGAAGCATTGAGAGCTGTGCCAGATGGGGATATACAAAACTATGACAAGATAAAAGAGATTTTGTTAGCCCGGTACGCTGTAACCCCTGAAGCCCATAGAAGGAAATTCAGGGCTCTCAGAAGACAAGGTAAAGATTCCTATACGGAGTGGGCATTTCGTATGCAGCGCGCTGCCAGCAATTGGATGCAGGGGAATCAGGCAACTACTTTAGAGGATGCTGTGCAGTTGTTGTTGCTAGAACAATTTTTTGATTATACCCCAGCGGAGGTGCGAGATTGGGTCAGAGACAGAAAGCCAAAAACGGTAGAGGAGGCAGCACGGCTGGCAGACGAATTTCATGAGAGCAGGCGGATGGATGGAAACCGAGGGGTCCAGAGCCAGCGGCCTGCCTCTGGCCCACCAACTATGCCACAGAGGGTACCACCACCAGGGGGCAATACCACAAACAGAGGGTACCAAAGGACTGCTCCGATGTGTCATGGGTGCAAGCAAGTGGGGCACATCAAACCTAACTGCCCACAACGCACTACAGACCGCTGGGGACGGGCACCGATACCACAGACAAAAGCCGCCGCACACTGTGTGCAAGAGGATTACAATTATCTGCCTCAAGAGACACCCAGTGGCAATAGTGAAAATTGGGCCACCTTACATGAGGTAAACCCTGTACAAGCGGCTGGGGATAACAGGGCACATCACCGCCAGTCGGTAAAACTCAATGGGCAAGAGGCTCGAGGACTGAGAGACAGCGGCGCTACTATTACGTTGGTCCAGCCACACCGAGTCACCCCGACCCAGCACACAGGACGTACCATTGCTGTAAGGGTAGCCGGAGGGGCAATTCACAAGTTACCAACGGCGCAAGTCCACATCGATTGGGGTACCGGGGCCAAGGCGGTGGAAGTGGGCATCATGCCAGATTTGCCCGCGGAAGTACTGCTGGGAAATGATCTAGGATGCCTGACGTCACAATTGGCAGCCTGCAGTACCGAAGGAGCCCTACCGGTTACCACTCGGCAGCAATCCAGAGCTATGGAAGCCTCTCCCTCGACTCATGACCAGGTAAGCGATAACCCTCTGACGATCCCCCCTGACCAGACTTCTTACTGGGGTACCCCTCAAGACTTCGGGCAAGCACAACGGGAGGATCCCACCTTAAAACGGTATAGGAGGAAGGTAGAACAACCCCAGGGAGACAGAGATCAGGCAAGGTTTAGCTGGGAAAAGGGTTTACTGTACCGAGTGACTGGGGGGACAGGGACAGGAGCGGGCCAGGTAGAAAAAAGACAGTTGATAGTGCCCCGTAAGTATCGGGTAGAACTGTTGCGGATTAGCCACGATATTCCCCTAGCCGGCCACTTAGGCATTAAAAAGACGAGGGACAGACTCACCCAGTCCTTTTTCTGGCCAGGGGTCACGGGAGATTTGCAAGATTACTGTAGGACCTGCGAAGTATGCCAAAAGGTAGGGAAGAGAGGGGATCACCCCAAGGCAAAGCTACGCCCCCTACCCATTATTGAGGAACCATTTTTCCGAGTGGCGGTTGATTTAGTTGGCCCACTCAGTAAACCCAGTCCATCCGGTAAGAAATACATTCTTACTGTGGTAGACTACGCTACCCGCTACCCCGAGGCTATAGCTCTGTCGAATATACATGCAGAGACGGTAGCAGAAGCACTAGTTCAGGTGTTCACTAGGGTGGGATTCCCTAGGGAGATAGTGTCCGATCAGGGAACCCAATTCACTGCGGTGATTACCCAACAACTCTGGCAGAGCTGTGGGGTAAAACCCATATTAAGTTCCCCCTATCACCCCCAAACCAATGGCCTCTGTGAACGATTTAACGGCACCCTTAAGCAAATGCTCATCACGTTCACAGAGACCTGCAGGAATTGGGAAAGATTCCTCCCTCATTTACTTTTTGCCTATAGGGAGGTTCCCCAGGAGTCCACCGGATTCTCTCCCTTTGAGCTATTATACGGGAGACGGGTCCGGGGACCCCTGGACCTCGTGCGAGAACATTGGGAAGGTGATATGGAACAAGCAGGTACCCCTATAGTCTCATTTGTACTAGAGCTGAGAGACCGGCTACAGACTCTGACCGAAACAGTTCGGGAGAACCTGCGAGCCGCCCAAAAGCGGCAAAAATACTGGTATGACAAGGGAGCTAGGGACCGTATATTAGAAGTGGGACAAAAGGTCCTAGTTCTGAAACCCATCAAAACAGATAAGTTGCAAGCCTCCTGGCAGGGCCCCTACACGGTCCTAGAGCGGATCAGTGATACCACGTACATTGTGGCAGACTGTTCCGATAATAGGATCCGGAGGTCCTTCCATGTAAATATGCTTAAGCCATATCTCGAGAGGCCAGAGGAGGTCTCCGCGGTATGTGCTCCAGCATATGAGGATAGCGAGGGTATCCCTCTACCAGATATGCTTCCCCAGAAACCCACAGGAGTAGACCAAGTACAGTTGGGGCCAGCATTAGGTCCCGAGGAACAAGCTCAGGTTTCCCAACTGTTAAAGGGATTTGGGGGCATGTTTTCTGCAGCCCCAGGGTATACGACCCTGGCAGTCCACCGAGTGGAGACCCCAGGCCAGTTACCCCTGCGGCAGCAGCCTTACCGAATTCCAGAGGCAGTACGGGAAAGTATGTTAACGGAACTCCGGGATATGTTAGAACTGGGGGTCATAGAACCGTCCCAAAGCCCCTGGGCTTCCCCAGTAGTCCTGGTTCCTAAAAAGGACGGTACCACCAGGTTCTGCGTGGACTACCGTAAACTAAATGATCGGACCATTACTGATGCCTACCCCATGCCCAGAGTAGATGAGCTGCTAGACCGTATGGCTGGGGGGAATTACTTGACCACTATTGATCTGTGCAAGGGATATTGGCAAATCCCCTTGGAGCCTGGGGCCATTCCGAAGTCAGCATTTGTCACCCCATTTGGCCTATACCAGTTTAAGGTTATGCCATTTGGGATGAAGAATGCCCCAGCCACTTTTCAAAGGATGGCGGACCGGCTCCTAGCGGGATTTCAGGGCTTCGCTTGTGCCTACCTGGACGATATAGCTATCTTCAGTGACACTTGGGAAGCCCACCTGGAACACATTTCAGTAGTGCTCAACCGAATTCAGCACGCAGGGCTCACGTTGAAGCCTGAGAAATGCCACGTGGGCATGGCGGAAGTCCAGTATTTAGGCCACAGAGTAGGGTCAGGGAAACAGAGACCAGAGCCCGCTAAAATTGAGGCCATCACCCAGTGGCCCCAACCACGGACAAAAACTCAGGTTATGGCATTCCTGGGTACCGCAGGTTATTACAGGAAATTTGTAGCGGATTACAGTACCCTGGCCAAGCCCTTGACAGACCTCACTAAAAAGTCCCTGCCCCGACAAGTAATCTGGTCCACTGAGTCTGAGGAGGCTTTCCAGAAACTCAAGGCTGCGTTAAGTGCATCTCCTGTGTTAGCGGCACCGGACCATACTAAAAGGTTTCTCGTCCACACAGATGCCTCAATGTTTGGACTGGGAGCAGTATTGAGCCAGGTGGGAGACGATGGCATGGATCACCCAGTGGCGTACCTGAGCAGAAAACTATTACCCCGCGAAGTCAGCTATGCCACTGTGGAGAAAGAGTGTCTGGCATTTGTCTGGGCACTTAAGAAGCTACAGCCTTACTTGTATGGACGCTCTTTCACCGTGCTGACTGACCACAACCCTTTAATTTGGCTCAACAGAGTGGCTGGCGATAACCCCAGATTACTCAGATGGAGCTTGGCGCTGCAACCTTATAATTTCACAATGCAATACCGCCCTGGGAAACAGAATGCCAATGCCGATGGCCTCTCCCGGCAAACTGAACTGGAAAAGGCGTAATTTTGGTTTGTTTCTGGATTACCGGACATCCCTTAGCCGATCCGTTAGGATCTAAGCAGGTATGCCGTTCCATGGGACTAAGGGGGAGCTGTGTAACGAAATCCCCTATTTTACAGACTTCACAAACCCATCTGTTCGGTTATTTGAGGATTTACAATGGGCTTTCGTGGAAATACCTAATAAGACAAACTTCAGTCGATAATTCTGAGAACTGCGTTCGTGGGATCTGAGCGCTATTCGCCTAGTATATGCACTCAGATCTCAGCTATCTGGGGATATGTGGAACTTCAAGTTTATATTGTGTCAAAACAAAGTTATACATTTTTATTCTGTTTTATTAAAACAAAGAAGCCATGTTCCTTTCTTCCTGGAGATAATTAAGGCTCTCTGTGCTACCTTAATTTAATTACCTCCAGGATAGAAAAGAGGGAGTGACTTATGTGTAAGGGGAGTGCTTATGCTATAGCCACTGTGATTGGCTACTGTTTTTCCTTTGTCCATCAGGAGGAAGTCCTGAGATATAGACCGGGCGTGTAGCCCACAGTAAAGTGTTCATGTTTACCCCTTCATGAAGTTTTGACTCATGTTTGGGGGATTGGAGCTATAATCACTTTGTTTCAGCTGGAGTTTGGAGGAAAACGCAAGGATCATCGCTGCACTAATGCAAGGATCCTTTACAATCCCCATCACCAGTTGGGAGGGCAAGAGGCTAAGGGCAAGCACAGGGCCCCAATTAGATGCACCAGGAGAATGTGGTCCTCCTCGATGTCATCAACCACTGCAGCCTATGCACTTACAGACCGCAGCCGGAATCAAGATAGCATTAGGAGACAAGAACGATCAAGACCAAGAACCAAAGGATAGATCACAACTAGAAAATGATAGCTAATCTGAATTGCAAGGAGGAGAATCATCCAGGTTCAAGCCTAGATGTCAGATGCACACAAAACAATGTATTATTCATTGCTAGACACTTGCCCATCAAAAATGACGGGAATAGCATTTTAAGGCTGGGAATGCTGTACCTTCAGCGCTCAGCGCAAGCACAGTGCTGAGCGCCTTCGGTGCTCATTGCAGCCTCTCCCTCTGTCTACTGTACAATTGTAAGGCTAGCAATGCTGTTTGCCACACAATGCAAGGCACTCACTCATTGCAAGGCTCTCGCCCTGTGTAGTTTATAGGCCTTGTGCTTGAGTCTTACTGTCTTCGATTGTGTTACTGCCTTGGGTTAAGTGTTAGTGGCTTGGGTGTGACTGCCTTTCGGGAAGAATTACTGGTTAGGGCTCATTTTTACGTCCTTCGGGCTAGCTTTACGTCCACCCGAGTAGTTTTACATCCTGGCCGCAACTGGACTCACAAAGCGTGACAAACCCGCAAAAGTGACCAACATTCTTGAACTGAACGCTATATATGTGATACTAATAACATATACCTCTCTTTTCTCTTTCAGCAACAAGGAGGGCTGGGTCCAGTGGCGAGCCATCAGCGGGGACGTCGGCTCCATTGGAGCAGGAAGTGGAGGAGCAAGCCCCCACCTAGCAGGAACTGGTGCAGGGGGAGGAGGAAGGAAGCGGACCCGTGGGCCCAGGTTTAGAGGCAGAGATTTTTATATGGCTAGTGGGGTCACCATCAGGATCACCAGCAACACCGGCAGGGTTTGACGCCACTATCCTCCTCCTCCAAAGACTGAGCATATCACCAGGGCCGAGCGATAAAGACTGCAGCCAGGCACCACCTCGCCCCCCCCCCCCCCCCCCACAGCAGAGCATTGGACTGGCCGCCACCACAATCACTGGGCCTAACCACATCACCGCCGACACTGCAGCTCACTCCAGCCAGGCCACAGACCCTCCCCATCTCCTCATCACACCCCTGGCACCTTCATCCCCAACATCAGGCCAGGCCTCTCTGCCAATCATGAGGAGGCAATGCGCTGCATGGCAAGGTGCAAAAGGGAGGATGCATCATCTAATGACAGAGTCCTACATGGCCGGGATGCTCAGGATTTAAACGGACCAGAGCTAATTCCAGGGAGTGACTGCGGAGGCCATGTGACGTGCTCTGGTCTGCAGGCCTTCGTCCTGCACCCCGGAGGCAACCCCCGGCCACCTGCAACCCGGCTCCTCCTCTCCTTCCATCATGCCTCCACCACTGCAGGTGCGCTGCCTCCTGGAGGGAGTACCTCCCCGTGCCCCCCACACCCTCACCAGCAGCGAGATGGCGGCCAGTCACAGAGATTGGGGGGCCTGTGCCTTGGTATTATTAAAGCTATTATATAGCCATACATCAACGTCATGATTGTTGTTAGCTTAAATGTAGACTAATACCGCTATGGGAAAGGACTTGCAAAGTCTTACAATGGCATGTTAATAACAGCCAGCATTAATATATGCACTAGAGAATCATGTGATCCTGACCTCAATATCGGTCTGAGAACAGATCCTTGGGGCTGATGTAAGTAACATTGAACCTGGCTGCTGATCTTTGTGTCCTCTCCGTATTAATGGGTATTTTCCCATATTGCTGATTATCCAGAGACCTAGCTAATAGTTAGTAATGCTTGCAGATGGGAATTGCGTGAGTTAGTATATTGTTGCAGTTATAGTATTTAGCACTCTGCTGTACATGCATTTTGATTTCCTTTTTTTTTCTTTTTCTTTTTTATTGTTTTCAAAACACAGATATAAAACATAAAACGAATCTTGCATAATTAGTTGCATACACATACAAAACAATCAAATCAACATAGATGTCTTATAATAAATTAAAATTCAGAACTGGTGGAGGAAAGGGAAGGGAGAGAGTGCAAAAGACCTTTAAACTAGTGAGTATACTGATCCCATAGGGCCCATTTATCTGTAATCTTCCAAAATGTTAAATGACTGAAATATTGAAAATCAATTTCTATCTGTCTATTACGTTCAGTTATTATTTCAACCTCACTCCATTTGGGAGTATCTGCTTTTTTCCATTCCCTGACCAGGAGACATTTTACTGACATCAAGGTATTAATAATTATGGCAAAACAGTCTTAACAATTTCTGATTGTGCTCTGTGTATGAAATAAAGCTTTGTTATACTGTTGTAACCGTGTTAGTGTGTTTTCAATGGTTGGGGTTATGGGACATCTACATACGTCACATACAGTATCTTACAAAAGTGAGTACACCCTCACATTTCTGTAAATATTTTAATATATCTCTTCATGTGACAACACTGAAGAAATTACCCTCTGCTACAATGTAAAGTAGTAAGTGTACAGCCTGTATAACAGTGTAAATGTGCTGTCCCCTCAAAATAACTCAACACACAGCCATTAATGTATAAACCGTTGACAACAAAAGTGAGTACACCCCTAAGTGGAAATGTCCAAATTGGGCCCAAAGTGTCAATATTTTGTGTGGCCACCGTTATTTTCCAGCACTGCCTTAACCCTCATAGGCATAGAGTTCACCAGAGCTTCACAGGTTGCCACTGGAGTCCTCTTCCACTCCTCCATGATGACATCACAGAGCTGGTGGATGTTAGAGACCTTGCACTCCCACACCTTCCGTTTGAGGATGCCCCACAGATGCTCATTAGGGTTTAGGTCTGGTGACATGCTTGGCCAGTCCATCACCTTTACCTTCAGCTTCTTTATCAAGGCAGTGGTCACCTTGGAGGTGTGTTTGGGGTTGTTGTCATGTTAGAATACTGCCCTGCGGCCCAGTCTACGAAAGGAGGGGATCATGTTCTGCTTCAAATGTCATAGTGCATGTTGGCATTAATGGTTCCCTCAATTAACTGTAGCACCCCAGTGAATGCAGCACTCATGCAGGCCCAGACCATGACACTCCCACTACCATGCTTGACTGTAGGCAAGACACACTTATCTTTGTACTCCTCACCTAGTTGCCGCCACACTCGTTTGATACCATCTGAACCAAATAAGTTATCTTGGGCTCAGCGGACCACAGGACATGGTTCCTGTAATCCATGTCCTTAGTCTGCTTGTCTTCAGCAGGCTTTCTTGTGCGTCATCTTTAGAAGAGGCTTCCTTCTGGGAGAACAGCAATGCAGACCAATTTGATGCAGTGTGCGGCATATGGTCTGAGCACTGACAGGATGACCCCCCACCCCTTCAAACTCTGCAACAATGCTGGTAGCACTCTTATGTCTATTTCCCAAAGACGCTGAGCATGTGCATTCAACTTCTTTACTTGACCATGGCGAGGCCTGTTCTGAGTTGTAACCTGTCCTGTAAAACCACTGTATGGTATTTCTCACCGTGCTGCAGCTCAGTTTCTTGGTCTTTGCAATCTTCTTATAGCGTAGGCCAACTTTATGTAGAGCAACAATTTTTTTTTTTTTATTCTCAGAGAGTTCTTTGCCATGAGGTGCCATTTTGAACTTCCAAACTTTGAGTTTGAGAGCGCTAACAAAATTTAACACAGCTGCTCCCCATTCACACCTGAGACCTTGTAACAATAACGAGTAACATGACATCGGGAAGGGAAAATGGCTAATTTGGCCCAATTTGGACATTTTCAGTTTGCTCCCAACGGTATAGACATTAATGGCTGTGTGTTAAGTTATTTAGAGGGGACAGCAAAGTTATAAAGGCTGTACACTTACTACTTTACATTGTAGCAAAGGGTCAATTCTTCAGTGTATATACACTCACTGCAGAGAAAATTAGGTGTAATTAGGTACAGTTGGGTATTATTGGGTACAGTTAGTGTTTATTGGTAAAATTAGGGTTAAACAGGTACAGTTAGGGGTAATTAGGTATAGTTAGGGGTAATTAGGTACAGTAAGGTTTTATTAGGTACAGTTAGGGTTTATTGGTACAATTAGTGCTAATTAGATACAGTTAGGGTTTATTGGGTAAAGTTAGGGTTAAATTGGTACAGTTAGGGTTTATTGGGTACAGTTAGGGGTAATTAGGTACAGTTAGGATTAAATAGGACTAGATATGGATAACTGGGTCTAAATAGGGTTCAGTGGTTAGTAATAGGGTTTATTAGGTATGGTGAGGGTTAAAAAGGTTAATTACTAAGAGGGGGTTAATTTAGATTTAGTTGTTTTATTGGGGTGGTTAATTAGAGGCTCATGGGGGTCTGTATAGAGCCCCATGAGTGATGGGGATAATTTTAGACAGGCGGTTAATTTCTAGTGTGGGTTCTTTAAGGATCTTTAAGGTCCTTTAAGGACCTGCAAAGCGGGAAATTTGAATGCTGTGGGGGTCCAGATCGGGACCCCCACAGCAAGGCTTAATGTAGGGACCCTGCAGGGGTCCCCACAGCATGGGGGGTGTTAATGTTAGGTGCAGCGGGGGTGCTTACAGTATTCCCGCAGCAGGGGTTACCTGTATGTGCCGCTGGCCCTTTAAGGACCTGTGGCAGGGGATTTATATTTTTAAATGCTGCAGGGGTTCCAATCAGGATCCCTGCATCATGGGGTTAATATGGGGACCCTATGGGGGTCCCAACTGTGACCCCTGCATCATGGGGTTATATTTGAGGGTTTACGAGTTTGATCGCATATCGGAGCCTGAATCACTGCCGGGCTCCATTTCTATTAGCTGTTTTTGACTAGGGAGTTAGAGGCTTGCTTAATTGATCATGTTCAGGCCCGGAAATGCTACATAGGATGGCATGGTTTACGAATTACCCTATCGGGCCATAACAAGCGGCCTTGCCGAATTGAATAGCATCGCAAACGGAGCCCGCAACTCAATCGCAGACATTCGGCCATCTGTGATTTAGTTGTGATGCCTGAAATGAATGAGGCTCTTGGTTCCCTCTTTTATTTGCCATGTTGATATATAATCAATGTCACTGTTTCTAACAGTTATGTCATATTACTTAACCTCTATGCGGGGGATGTAATGAATTCAACTTTTGCACGGAGTAAAAATGATTGTATGTAAAACACTGATGTTCCTTGAAGCGTAAACTGAGGTGAAAAATAAATTGTATCTCCTACTCTCGTGACAGCAGAGGACTAAGCATTGCGTTTTAAGTCCTATAATATTTTAGGCAGGGTTGAAGTCTTCTGTCCACTCCCCCAATTAATTTATCTTATTAGTCTAATTTCTAGTCCTGCCAGCTTCTAGAAGGAGGGTTGTGAAGTGTTGCCCCGAGCCTGGGGTGTGTGTTGTTCCGTCCTCAAGCTGTAGTGCTGATGCAGGCTCCTGAAGATATCTCTCTCTGCACTTTGTAGAGAAGTATAGACTTATCATTGCCTCACAGTGACGATAGGCTCCATGTCTGGATTATCTGCTGAGCTCAGACATAACAATCTCATTTTGGTTTAAACATCCTAGTGCTGCCAATAGGAAGTGTTGTTTTCCTTATCACTGATCACATGCTCTAAAAATCTCTCATCCATTTTATCACAGCCATGTGCAGTATAAATATTGTGCATCTTGTGTTATAACAACAAAGCAGCTTTCATAGCAGACTCATATAAATGTCATTGTATACCATCAGCAGTGGCCATGCCCCCTGGTTGTGTATCAGCAGCTTGCATTGTCAGATTCATGTTTCCATTTTTCTGTTGTGGTAGCAGAAGTGCCGATTACCTCTTATGGTTTCAAGTAGACTTTAGTGCACATATGCGCCTGTGATTTATGTTTAACGTGATGGCCTTCTTAGTGAGGAATATATATATGTTTTGCCTTTCTCTTGCAGTGATATGACATATATCTGGGAACCATGGTCTCTAAGACATTGGGCTCATTAAATCATTGTGTTTTCTGTTGTGTGGCTGTATGTTGTGGGGGCTGAGAACTTCTGTAGGACCAAAGGACAATCCACATGACTGACATTCTGCCAAGCAATGGCAGCAGCTGAGCCAACATGGATGATCTTATTAGGAGGAAAGTTTAAAATGCTGACACATGTACACATGTCCCTTTAAAGTATTTTACCACCTCTGCCCACCCTATAGTTCAGGCACCATGCCCAGCCTCTGCTCTGCCATTTTGGCTTTGACACATAATTGCACTGCAGCAATAGAAGGCTCCTCCAGTGGTGAATGAGAGTTGTGTGGATTGACAGAAAGGATTAGCATGAGAAAATAGTTAAACAGGCATCAGGCTACATAATGGAGGTTAATTGATTGAAGAATCAAAAGGATAATTGATAACTGGTACCCTTTAATCATGGCTAAATGGTGTAACTGATACCCTTTAGTCTGGGCTAAGTGGTGTAACTGATACCCTTTAGTCTGGGCTAAATGGTGTAACTGATATCCTTTACTCGGGGCTAAGTGGTGTAATTGATACCCTTTAGTCAGGGCTAAGTGGTGTAACTGATACCCTTTAGTCTGGGCTAAGTGGTGTAACTGATACCCTTTAGTCTGGGCTAAGTGGTGTAACTGATACCCTTTAGTCAGGGCTAAGTGGTGTACCTGATACCCTTTAGTCAGGGCTAAGTGGTGTAACTGATATCCTTTTGTCTGGGCTAATTTGCATCATTTAATTTACAGAACATGCCCACAACTTTGAAGATTTTTTTTTTTTATTGTTAAGCAAACAACAAATAGGACAAAATAACAGAAAAACTCAATGTGCATAACTATTCACCCCCCTAAAGCCAATACTTTGTAGAGCCACCTTTTGCAGCAATCACAGCTCCAAGTCGCTTTGGATAAGTCTCTATGAGCTTGCCACATCTTACCACTGGGATTTTTGCCCATTCCTCCTGGCAAAACTGCTCCAGCTCCTTCAAGTTGGATGGTTTGCGCTTGTGAACAGCAATCTTTAAGTCTGCAAACTCAAAACGTGCCATTTTGTTTTTTGCTGAAAGTAATGGCTTTCTTCGGGCCACTCTGCCATAAAGCCCAACTCTATGGAGCGTACGGCTTATTGTCGTCCTATGTACAGATGCTCCAGTATCTGCTGTGGAACTCTGCAGCTCCTCCAGGGTTACCTTAGGTCTCTGTGCTGCCTCTCTGATTAATGCCCTCCTTGCCTGGTCCCTGAGTTTTGATGGGCGGCCATCTCTTGGCAGGTTTGCGGCTGTACCATGTTCTTTCCATTTGTTTATGATAGATTTGATGGTGCTTCTAAGTATCATCAAAGATTTGGATATTTTTTTACAACCTAACCCTGACTTGTACTTCTCAACAACATTGTCCCTTACTTGTTTGGAGAGTTCCTTGGTCTTCATGGCAGTGTTTGGTTAGTGGTGCCTCTTGCTTAGGTGTTGCAGCCTCTGGGGCCTTTCAAAAAAGGTGTGTATATGTAATGACAGATCATGTGACACTTAGATTGCACACAGGTGGACATCATTTCACTAATTATGTGACTTCTGAAGGTAATTGGTTGCACCAGAGCTTTTTATGGGCTTCATAACAAAGGGGGTGAATACATACGCAAATGCCAGTTTTCTGTTTTCTATTTCTAAAAAATAGTTTTAGGTATATATTGTAGATATTTTTCTAATTTCACTTCTCCCTCTTAGACTATTGTGTTCTGATCCATCGCATACAATTCAGATTAACAAAACATTGAACTTAAGGCTGTAATGGAACAAAATAGGTAAAAAGTCAAGGGCGGTGAATACTTTTGCAAGGCACTGTATACATTCAAAGCAGTTTATTATTTAATACTCTCTCTCAGATGTAATAAAAATCTTTCACGCTGCTTTAGACAATGTTTTTGAATAATTTCAGTTGTCTCCTAAGGGCCGACTTTACATCTTTATTTTTTAAGCTATAAATCAGAGGGTTTAGCATTGGGACAATGGCCGTGTTAAAGAGAGCAAAAAGTTTGTTGGACTCCAAGCTGTCTGTAGAAATTGGTCTTATGTATTGGCAGATGAGAGTCATATAGAGAAGAAGGACGACCGTGAGGTGTGAGGAACACGTGTAGAAGGCTTTTCTCCTTCCAGTGTTGGAACGGATCTTCAGGATGGTGCCAATAATGAAAACATAAGAGGTGAACGTTAGAGAAGAAGGAGTGAGAAATGAAATAAAAGTTCCTTCTGTGAGGAGCATAATCTGTAAAACCGAGGTGTCACTGCAAGAGAGCTTCATAACTGGTACCAGGTCACAGAAAAAATGGTTGATTATGTTGGATACATAGCAGGTGCATCCTAACAATAGTACAAGATAAGATGTGACACGAACCACTGAGACCAAGAAACAGGCAATGACCAACAGAACACAGACTCTATATCTCATGGTAATTGGATAATGTAATGGGTTACAGATGGCCACATATCGATCATAGCTCATCACTGTAAGTAGAAATAGTTCATTGCCCTCCAAGCATGAAAATGTGGACAGCTGTGACATGCAACCAAGAAAAGACACTGTGTTATCCCCTGTTATAAATGTCACAAGGGTAGAGTATAGTGTGACGGTGGTAGATGATATGTCAAGGAGGGACAAGTTGCCCAAGAAGAAGTACATGGGAGTGTGCAGGTGAGGATCCAGGCATATGAGTAGAAGAATAGTCGTGTTACCACCAAGAATAATAACATAAATAAGTAGAACCAAAAGGAAAATTGGAGTCTGTAGCTCTGGGATGGATGAAATCCCTTTAATGACAAAATAACTCAAAAGGGTCAGGTTATTCTGGCCCATACCTAAAGGAGTAAGGGGATATGAAAGAAAGAAATAAGAAATGGTTGATTATTTAATAAAAAATTCTAAGCAATTTTTGGGGGTGATTTTAACTTTGCCATTTTTATTAATTTTGTTTGCCAATATTGTCCTAGTAACCAATATTAATATGAAACTACCAGATACAGTACAATTTGGTGCTTTGTTTGAACCAAAACACAAAGTCTCTAATGATAATGTAAACATGTTATCTGGCTATATGACAGTTAAGAGACAAGGGGAAGATCCCTATAGAATGGAAGGTTACTAGTGAAGTGTCTCATAGACCAGAACTGAGTTTAGTTTCATATTATTATTAATAATATTACTAATTAGCTGCAAAAGAGGGCTTATGATTTTTGCTATTTACTGAAACGTTGTAACATGTACTGCATTCTAATAGAAATAAAACAAATAAAAAATTGTTAAAAAAAAAGTAATTCAATGGGAAAAAAATGGAACAAATACTGTATAGGAATTTATGTATTTCTAGATATCTAAGACTATCGTGAAAATATATTAAACTAAAACTTTTTATGTTGATATAATTGGCTGATCAGATAGGTCTACTGATTCATCTATGTCCTTCAAATCTGTGTTTCTTTTGAGTAGTGGATCCCACTGTTTTCATGTTGTACAAATTAAATGCAAATGTTCTCTAAATGACCCAACCAAAATGTTGCTTCCTTAGCAGAACTCGCCCCATAACATCTCAGTCTATGATCACCCAGAAGATTAAGAACCATGTCTGAAATAGTATTGTTTTAGCTTTAATGCTACCATTGACTTCCTATAATACTCATGTATCAATTGCACTGAATATAATTTGAGTAAGCAAAAGTACATCTTAAGTGTCAACTGGTCTGTCTTCAAAACAATGACATTTACTTACCAAGGGATGTTGTGGTTTACCTTCACATGTCACCCATTCATCCCATAGGAGCATATAAAATCTATCTCTTTGCACATCTTGGCCAACAACGAACTTCTGCTGCCATTTTTACTGAATAAATCTGAAAACAATGTTGTGTAATCTGACTTTGTAATCTGACTTCTTATACTGAGTTCCCATTATGATTTAAATTGTTTAGTAATAACATAACTTACACTTTGTCTTCCCAGAAATATGTTTTTATTTACCGTATTGGTCTGAATATAAGGCGCACCCGCATATAAGCCGCACCCGTAAAGTTCAAGGGGAAAAAATAGAAAAAAGATAGTACTCAAATATAAACCGCACCCGTAAAATTGGAGAGAAAAAGACTCTCAAAGTGATCAGCCATTGCAAGAAACAGGCTTTCTAATTAGCACAGTAGCTTCTTTTGCAGGTTACAGGCATTACAGGATGTTAGAATCACTAAAACCGTTAATCGCTATTCAATACCGCAGTCTCGAGCACGAAAATCTGCACCCTTAACTCGCAATCGTGGAAATCGGCAGTAATTTTGCGTTTGCGAATAGAGGCCGCACACGTAACAAGCTAAGTTCGCAAATCGGCAATGATATTTTTTACGGTCGCGAATATAAACCGCACCCGTAACTCGCAAGCTCAAAAATCGGAAAAAAGTTGCGGCTTATATTCGGACCAATTCTGTATGTACCAGAAGGACTGGACTTGTGAGTTGCAGCCAACACATAAATAATTTGAAGTAACACTGATTTGAATTCACAGCTTTCATCTGATTAGATTAATATGCTCTGTGCGCTACTATACTCAGCAAAGTGTAATCCACTAGATCTCAAAACAAAGATGAGAATCTGAGGAATTTTGTATGAAGGTGATATGTACAGAATTACTTCAATAAATAATTATTTAAATCAATAATAAATGGCTACTATGGTCAGCTTATTCTACATGGGCTTGTGAGTAACAAAGTGTATTATTTATGGTGATGTAAAAGTAGGAATCAATGCAACAAAGCGGTTGAAAAGCCAGTGGGATTGTGGGTTGGAAGATGAATTAGCAGCAGATAAAGGTCATTCTATAGACCTCTGGTCAGACCTCCCCTAGATATGGTGTCCAGTAATGGGGACAGGATCTCCAAATGGATATTAATAAACTAGAGACAATTAAAAGGAGGGCAATTAAACTAGTAAAGGGTTTTAAAACAGACATATTTTTGGTGAAGGTGTTACGTACTGATGTAAACAAATACAACAATAATAAAAGGCTGTTATGGTCATTTTTTCTAAATGGACTTTTGAATAACAAAGAATATTATTTAAGGTAATTTAAAAGTAGGAAACAAAGTTGTTGGACAAGCCAATAGGATACTTGGTTGGAAGATGAATTAGTAGCAGATCTAGATGCTGTGAGACTCCATGACCTTATAGTGTATATATTGGCCCAATGACTCTTAATGTTTTTGATCTGAGCAGTGGCTTGTTACTTTCTAATGTTAATATGATGTTACATTTCTAATTTTCATGTAGTTTTGCTCTTATATGAGAACTATAACTGTAGTTGATGGTAGTGATATGTTTAAAGTGTTAGACCCTCCTCATCCCGACATATAAGGTCTCAGGTATCGGGACTGGTCCTAGGACCACAGGCTTAGAGGACAGAATGAAGACGTTTGATATAATAGAGACCTTCAAATATATCAAATGGTGTAATAAAGCATGTTCAAGGAAAGGACGAGTGCAAAAGAACAAGAGGTCATGATCTGAAGTTGCATGATGGAAGATTTAGGAGATATGTGAGAAATGACTCAGAGTAGTAAATAAGTGTAACGACTTTGCAGAGGAGGTGGTAGAGCATACATAGTTAGGCATGTCTGGAATATGCATGAGGTTTGATAAAGCCAAGATGTTAGGCGGATAGATTAGGCTGACTAGATTTTCTAAACAAATATATATATATTCCGTTCCTGTCTTGCATCATTCTTACTTCATACACATGGAGATTTTACTAAAGAGATCCTCTCAACCTGTACACAAGAGCTAAACATGGCATGCAAGTTATATCCCATCTATAGTGCTCAGTGATGATTGTCCTCACTTACCTGGGGCCAGTACAGTCATCCAGTGACTTTACATCACCGATCACTGTAGAGGTTTTATAAGATTTCTTATGGGCCCCTAGAGGTATAACATACCTAGAGGTCTCATCTAGAGCTTGTGTCTTGGGGAGGTGATTATCCAGAGATAAATCTTTCAGCCAGTCTAAGATTAAAGGAAAAGTGCACATTAAAGGAAAAGTGCACATTAAAGGTAAAAATACACCTGAGCACCTGCCTGATTAAAGGAACACTTTGGGTCTTTTTCTATATACATTTTTTAACTAAGTTTAGTTAACACATGTGATTCTTCTCAATGTAACTTTTATATAAAATCTACACCTCACCACAGAGTAACAGTTTCTGGATCAGTACCTTTCTCCCTGTATATTCTCCTGCAGGCTGCCATCTTGCTCACCTCTGACATTCATCACTGCATGTTGTGAGCTGAAGACCCTCCTACTGAAGGTAAACTTACTACCAGTGACATGCTGAGTGTTAGAAGCTGCAAATAAAATAAAACGAAAAGCATGCTCCCACTGAAGAATAGTTTGATGTCATAGTTAATAAATGCAACACTGTTTTATATAGTCCATGTAAACTTGAGATTTCAGTGGCCTTAGAAATGAAAACAGTTTTGAAAAAACTCCACAATACATACATTTGGACATTACACTTAAGGTTCAGACCCTTGATATATATTTTCTGTACATGTATCAGATATGTTATTAAAACTTAGGAACACATGTATTTATTTGTATCAATGTGCACAGCATTTTACAGAGACAAGGTACAAAACTATTACAAGTTATGTAAAAAATTACACCAAACTCACAATTAATACCACTATAACTTTCAAGTTGCGAGTTGCGCATGCGCAATGCACGGCGTATGCCACGTATGCACAGTGCACGGCATATACTGCGCATGTGCATTGCGCCGCGAGTCGCGAAATGTGCGGCATAAACCGTGGGTGACTCTCACTGCGCAGCGTCAGACGCACATGTGCATTGCACCGGGGATGCGCATGAGCATTGCGCGCCGGGAGGTAGAGGGAGAGGAAGGGAGAAAGAAGACACAGGGGAGGGAGAGGGAGGGAGAAAGGAGACACAGGGAAGGAAGATGGGGGAGAGACCCAGGGGAGGGAGGGGGGAAAGAGACACATGTGAGGGAAAGGGGGAAAAGAGAAACAGGAGGGAGAGGGGGAAGATACACAGGGGAGGGAGGGGGGAAGAGACAAAGGGGAGAAAGGGGAGGGAGAAAGGAGAAACAGGGTTGGGAGAGGGAGGGTGAAAGGAGACACAGGGCAATAAGGGAGAGAAAGGAGACACAGGGAAGGAATGGGGGAGAAAAACAGGGGGAGAGGGAGAAGAGACACAGGTAGGGGAGAAGGGGGAAAGAATGGGGGGGAGACACAGGGAAGGGTGAAAGAGATACATGGGAGGCAGAGGGGAAAGAGACATAGGGGAGGGGGAAAGGAGACACAGGGGAGGGAGATGGGGGAGAGAGAGAGAAGAAGCACAGAGAGAAAGAGTGAACAGAGAGATAGAGTGAGCACAGAGAGAGGGAGAGGGAGCACAGAGAGAGGGAGAACGCACAATATTTAATACAATATTATACCGTCATTTTTGACTGGCAAGTAGCTAGTTTTACATAAAGGTACAAAACTATTACAAGTTATGTAAAAAATTACGCCAAACTCAAAATTACTACAACTATAACTTGCAAGTTGCCAGTTGCACATGCGCATTGCGACCCCAAACACACCTCCAAGATGACCACTGTTTTGCTAAAGAAGCTGAAGGTAAAGATGATGGACTGGCCAAGCATGTCACCAGACCTAAACCCTATTGAGCATCTGTGGGGCATCCTCAAACGGAAGGTGGGGGAGTGCAAGGTCTCTAACATCCAACAGCTCTGTGATGTCATCATGGAGGAGTGGAAGAGGACTCCGGTGGCAACCTGTGGTGAACTCAATGCCATGAGGGTTAAGGCAGTGCTGAAAAATAATGGTGGCCACACTAAGTAATGACTTTTGCCCCAATTTGGACATTTCCACTTAGGGGTGTACTCACTTTTGTTGCCAACGGTTTAGACATTAATGGCTGTGTGGGGAGTTATTTTGAGGGGACAGCAAATTTACACTGTTATACAGGCAGTACACTTACTACTTTACATTGTAGCAGAGAGTCATTTCTTCAGTGTTGTCACATGAAAAGATGTAATAAAATAATTACAAAAATGTGAGGGGTGTACTCACTTTTGTGAGATTCTATATATTGTGACAGATTAACTGTCACTCTCAGGATCCGTGCCTGGTTTTTCAATAAAATGGAGGACACAGGAGCTCTTTAAATATTTAACCACACTTTACTGGTTGTTTTGACAGCGTACAACATAAAACTGAAGGCAGAAACAAAACTCTAGCTTCTCATTGAAGCCCTGCATAACTGAACTGTAGTTTCCCCTACTGTCTTATGTAGGCGTACAAACATACAGTCCATACAACGGTAGCAGAGGTGTCTTTTCCTCTCACCTCTCTTAGGCTCTGTATCTCCGGCCTCTCTTTCCAAAGCAGATCCCTCCTTCGGTCATCACCTTGAGGGACTTTCTGTTCCTCTTATCTGCGTACTTTCTCTTCAAAGCTTCTGGCTTTGTTCCATTAGCTTTCAGTGCGGCCTCTGACTTCGGCCCTGCACACTTCAACACTCCAGCTCTGTCAAACAGCTTTCCACCTGGAGACAGCCGTAGGTCTTGATTGCAGCCACAGCCAAGCTTTTTTAAGGATCTTCTTAAACCTTTCACTCCTGGGGAGAATTCTTGAAGGGCTCTCTATTGCCCTCTGGTGACACACCCTCACATATCCCCCACCCCAGCTCGACACCATGGGGTTGAGCGTCCAACGCCGTGAGGCCGTATCTGCGATCCAACACATCCTCTGAACCATCTGTGTTCTCTCCGCACTCTTCTCGTTACGGCGACACCAGTGAGGCTTTACTCTACTCAGAGCTACCGCTCTTCGAGCTGCACCATCCATCTTTATACTTCTAGGAGCATCTACATCATGTGTCTCTATTGTCATCTTAAACTCCATCATAGGACTTTTCCAATTTCGCAGCTTACCTTCTTCATCACTGCTTTCAAATACCTTTGCCTTTCCTTGGAACCGTGTTTCCTTTCTGGGTGAAGAGACGATTCCTTTTCCCGCTCTTCCTTTCACTCTATATTTCCTGCTTTCTTTGGCGTTCCGCCTGCTGTCACTTAAACTTTGAGGGTAGGACACCGGCCCGCCCATCTCTCCGAGTGTCCTGCCCCAGGGACCCTTGAAAAGTATTTTTTGTACTTTGGCATGAGAATATGTTTCTCCATACAGTCGCTTCCCTGGGGGTACATCACAGGTTTCCGTGACCTTGTGTTCCAGCTGATGTATCTTTTCTTTTAGACCCGTCATCTTATTCTCGCAGCTCTGACTTATCCTCTTTATATCTTTAATGTAAGGACTGACGTTCACCAGTTCACTCTCCAGCTTGCATACTCCCTGCCAGTTTGTGGCTAGACGCTGTGTTTTCGTCTGTTCAAAGTCACCCCTCATCTGCAGACCGGGAGCCTGGGACTGGAGCTGCCTCACTTCGGCCTCTTTATGCTTTGAGTTCATTTGCTCCTTTAATCCTCCTGTTAAACGTTCTTTTTCCAGGAGATTATTCACAGCTTTTTCATCTCTTTCAACTTTACTATGGAACAACAACAACTTCTTGGGCTGTTTTTCCTCCCTCTGTTTCTGGCTCTCTCGGTACCAGGTGGTCCTATTGGCTGGCTGACAACTCTCACCAAAATGCATCAGCCTCATCCAGTCATCTTGCTTCTTTTCTGGTACAGCATCCTTAAGAGGCTCCACAAGCATGTCCTCTCTCAGGGCTGCTTCTTGAGCCTGGGTCCGCACCTCCTCTTTTTTTGCGGTTCACAGCAGGCCTACTTGTTACCACTGTGCTTTCAGTCCTGTAAGGTGTGCAACTCTCTACCTCTGCCAGGAAGGATCTCTCAGATGTTGGGTTTTGCTGGAATATCTCCAGCTGTTCACCAACTCCAGGCTGACACTCAGCAGATAGGCCAGTACACTTCTTAGTGGCCTCTTGAATCCTAGATTCCTGGAAAACACTTTTATTTCCGGCATCCTCAGCCTTCATCCGTATTATATCTTCTTTTAGTGGCTTGTCCACTTGCTTTGCCTCCAAGGCTTCCAGCTTTTCATCGTCTTTGGCTTCCTTCAGCCCCAGTTTCTCCTCATTAGCTTGTTGCAAATCCAGTTGACTTTGCTTGTACTGGATCTTTTGCTGCATGATCAACAGAGGAACCTCCTCTGACTCTTCTATCAGGTCGTCCCCGAATATCTTTGGCTGCTCAGCCGTGTTTTCTTCACCATTCTGTCTTTCTTGTACAAGCTCCTTCACTATGCCTCGCATATGAGCTTTCTGCAAGTATCGCTCTGCATTAAAGGTAGCATCTTGTGCACACAGTTCCTGAAGATCGGGGTTAGTCTCTTCTGAACCAACTTCACTCTGCCTCAACTGTGCCTCAATATCAGGGAGTGTGCTCACCCTCTGCTTTTCTGGAGTATGGAACAGGAGCTCCTTTTCTATTACAGCTGCTTCCCTCTGGGATTTACGGTCAGTGAGGAGGTCTCGCTTCACCTGTTCGCCACTGTGCAGCCGCTTCTGCATAATTCTCTCATTCATCTTGTACTTGGGGGGACTCTTCCACTGCTCCCAATTAGACATCGGTGTCTTCTTCCTATAGGACACTCTGTTGTCCTCAAACGCAGGCTTCCTTCTCCATTCAGGAATATAACCTGGCATCATCCTGATCCCCTTGATTTCAGTAGCAACTTGCCTGTCTTCTACTTCCGGCTTTTTGAAACCCACTGGGATAGAGTTCAACTGTACTCCTTGCTTTACTTGTTTCCCGTCTTGATTCTCTTTATCCATAGCACTTTGTTCTATGGCAAACTGAGACAGAACGCTCTCGGGACACTTAATAGTTTGAGAAGGACACATATCCATGCCCTGCTTCATATGTTCTCTCAGAGACAGTGGTTTGTCTTTCTCCATCTCAATCTCCAGACCCTTTTCTTCCTTATCTTTTACTTTGGAAAGATTTCCAGTTTCTTTATCATTTTTATGACATTCTTCCTTTCTAAAAACACTGGCTATATTCTTCCACTTGGTCTCTCCTTTCTCTAGGTCAGAGATCTTTGTCAGGCACTTTCTTTCTCTAGTACTCTCCAGCTCAGGAGTATTCACCAAGGACAGGTGGCTGTGTCTGTCCAGGTCTCTTATGGAGGCCTTCTCATCGCTCTTGTCCACAAGATTTCCGCATCTGTTTGGGTTCCCTTCTTCCTCAATGACTTTATCAGCATCATCGGTCTCTTCTGCTCTCTCAGCAATCTCACTTGTGCTCTCTGTGATTCTCTCAGCAGTCTCACTTGTGCTCTCTGCTGTTCTCTCAGCAGTCTCACTTGTGCTCTCTGCTGTTCTCTCAGCAATCTCACTTGTGCTCTCTGCTGTTCTCTCAGCAATCTCACTTGTGCTCTCTGCTGTTCTCTCAGCAATCTCACTTGTGCTCTCTGCTGTTCTCTCAGCAATCTCACTTGTGCTCTCTGCTGTTCTCTCAGCAATCTCACTTGTGCTCTCTGCTGTTCTCTCAGCAATCTCACTTGTGCTCTTTGCGGTTCTCTCAGCCGTCACAGTGGCGCTCTCTGCTGCGGTTCTCTCAGCCGTCTTAGTGGCGCTCTCTGCTGCACTCTCAGCCGTCACAGTGGCGCTCTCTGCTGCGCTCTTAGCCGTCACAGTGGCGCTCTCTGCTGCGCTCTCAGCCGTCACAGTGGCGCTCTTTGCTGTGCTCTCAGCCGTCACAGTTGCGCTCTCTGCGGCGCTCTCAGCCGTCTCACTTGCAGCGGCTCCTGCCGTCTCACTTGCAGCGACTCCTGCCGTCTCACTCGTCTCACTTGCAGCGGCTCCTGCCGTCTCACTTGCAGCGACTCCTGCCGTCTCACTCGTCTCACTTGCAGCGGCTCCTACCGTCTCACTTGCAGCGCCTCCTGCCGTCTCACTTGCAGCGGCTCCTGCCGTCTGTCTCACTTGCAGCGGCTCCTGCCGTCTCTCTCGTCTGCTCTGCAGTCTCTCTCGCCTGCTCTGCAGTCTCTCTCGTCTGCTCTGCAGTCTCTCTCGCCTGCTCTGCAGTCTTTTATGACGCTCTCTTGGTGGTTTGTTGCACTCTCTCTGCTATCCACCAGGTCTCTAACTCCTGATTTCTTTCTTCATCAGGTTTGATTTGCCTTCCCTTAACAGGGAAACTGCATTTTAAACTTGGGAAGACAAGCATGTCCGTTGGATAGCAATAAGCCGGTCTGTCAAAAAAATCCCAGGAGTGCAGTCACTGTACTGTTTTCACTCCCAGTCTAAAAAGGATCTCTTCCTTCAGGATACAATAATTTGTAGCCTTTTCTTCAGGCAGATCACAATATGCTCTCTGAGCTTCTCCACACAGATAGGGACCCAGGACTGTGGCCCAGTGCTGTTTAGGCCAACCTTCCCTAGTGGCAATCTTCTCAAAGTTCAGGAGATAGGTGTCAACGTCATCCTGAGCTGTCATCCTCTTTAGGAAGCGATTAGGATTCATGCTTCCACTTGCTTCTGTAACCACAGTATTATTTGCAGACTTCAGTTTCTGCAGCTGCACTTTCTGTGCCTCCAATGATTCTCTCATGTGGACTCTGTCCATTTCCACTTGTATCTGCCATTTCTCTGTGGCCTCACGCATGCAGATTATGTCCTCTTCTGCTTGTCTCTGCCATTTCTCTGTGGCCTCTCTCAGACATGCAGCAGCATCTCTTAGTCGAGCATCATTTGCAGCAAGGGCTCTGTCTTCTGCAATTTCTTTCAGCCCTTTCTGCTGGCTTTCTTGCTGACAAGCTCCGCCCACTTTCTGGCATGTAGTGGCATCTGCCAGGGCTTTCAATAGTTCCTCCATTATTGTACTGTACTGTGGGCTGTCTTCTTAAACACAGACAATTTTCTATCCCACCACTGCCACCATAAATGTGACAGATTCACTGTCACTCTCAGGATCCGTGCCTGGTTTTTCAATAAAATGGAGGACGCAGGAGCTCTTTAAATATTTAACCACACTTTACTGGTTGTTTTGACAGCGTACAACATAAAACTGAAGGCAGAAACAAAACTCTAGCTTCTCATTGAAGCCCTGCATAACTGAACTGTAGTTTCCCTTACTGTCTTATGTAGGCGTGCAAACATACAGTCCATACAACGGTAGCAGAGGTGTCTTTTCCTCTCACCTCTCTTAGGCTCTGTATCTCCGGCCTCTCTTTCCAAAGCAGATCTCTCCTTCGGTCATCACCTTGAGGGACTTTCTGTTCCTCTTATCTGCGTACTTTCTCTTCAAAGCTTCTGGCTTTGTTCCATTAGCTTTCAGTGCGGCCTCTGACTTCAGCCCTGCACACTTCAACACTCCAGCTCTGTCAAACAGCTTTCCACCTGGAGACAGCCGTAGGTCTTGATTGCAGCCACAGCCAAGCTTTTTAAGGATCTTCTTAACCCTTTCACTCCTGGGGAGAATTCTTGAAGGGCTCTCTACTGCCCTCTGGTGACACACCATCACAATATATATATATCACATATATAGTTGTCAGCAGACGGGCTTATATTATATTCAATATCGTTCTATACACTATATTTCAACCTTGTAAATACCATTTCATAAAAGGGTGGAGCTTATAGGAGGTTATTAATAATTTATGAGTGACCTAATTAGTAATTTACAACCCTCAAAGATATTAGAGACAACATACAAACCCCATAAGATACTAGCACAACTAATGAACTATTTTAAAAGCACAGCAGGAAAAGTTTAAACATATTTGCAGTGAGGTACCATTACCATGAGGGTGGGCTCTTTAAAAAAGTAAATTGGCACCTCCCAGGCTTCCTTATTAATTGGAATGGCCCGAGAACCACCATTATCCCCCCAGTGTGTGTGAATGTTAATAAAATAATTTATTACATACTTGGTAGTTTATGAAATGCATCACTAACACTAACAACATCTGCAGCTATGTATGTCTCAACTGGACTGTGTTTTACCGGATCATTACAAAATGAGTTCAGTTCCTACTACTTGGTCAAATGATGCTTGACTTGTATGTAAAACAAACTGGCCTGAAAATAAACTCTCCCTCTTCAACCATGAAGCAATCCACAAGATATCTCCAAGGCCTTTGCATTTCAACAAACCCATGTACATACAAACCCTGATACTTGTAGAAAAGCACCTCCAAGTATTGCAAGACAACTCCTTGAAACAATAAAAGAGCCATTGAATTCACCAAATTTGCTCTCCAACATTAATGAGAAGGTGAAAAAGGAAATAGAAAGCGTTTTTTTTTTTTAAATGAATGCTGAATTCATGAATTATGATCAATAGTAGTTAGGGGTATCAGTTTGTTGTTTCTGCTCATTAATAAGCCCTGCACTTCATGTTGGTAATTGAGATAAGTTAAAGCATTTTAGATGGACTAAGCTGCTGACCGTGGAGCTGAAGTCCCAGGTTCAAATACTCTCAAGTATGCTTAGTTTATATATATAAACACACTCCCCTAGCCAACCTCCTCTCGGATAGAGGTACCTTTATTGAGTTGGATTGGTGTCGGCTAGGGCAATGCTGTGGCCTCCAGGGTGTATTAACTTTTGGTGACCAACCAGGAATTCCATAACATTTCAAACAATGCAGGCTCCTTTTTAGATTGTATGGGGGATCAGGAACAATGGCTAGGGTCAAGTATATACCAATTAGTGGTTAACCGCAAGAAAATAGATCAAAGGATATAATTTGCAAAGCACTTGTCATCACTTGACCTTTGTCTACTGAAACAACATGTTTTTCAATTGTTGTCTGACAACTTAGTTAACTATACTTGATGGCTCAATCAGATCTGTGGATCTGCACCATAGAAGTCTATGGAGTCCTTTTTACCACTATGCAGGTTCCAATCTACTGAGGAAACAAGCCATGCTTGGGACTGGGAGCTAACTGGGTATTGTGGTTGGCTACAGGACGTGACTACTGGTCACCCATATTTTTATTAGCCCTGAGCTCAGGTGACCTGGTGGAATTGGTTCTTGGGGATCTGGAAAGGTAACCAGGGGCTTGAAAAAAAAAATCAAGACATATAAATATAATGATATAAATCCTTTATAACATCCGATTCTTGGTGTGATACCATTATAAAGTGATATAGTCGCTTGAATAAAATTGCCTTTTTGGCTATTACAGCAGACCTTGTCCATATGCTGATCACTGGCTAGAGTATGTAGAGGTCCTGTTGCTAGGTTCAGAGGCTTGGTAGTTTCTGGGGGCGGTGGGAGGTGGTGACAGTAGTGTTATATTTTTATATATGCATGAATGCATGACTTGTCTACGATTTTATATAAGTGACTTGAGTTTTCCCCCAGAAATGATTGTCCGTTATATTCATAATTAAATTACTTCTAACATGGAAAATCACAGAATAAAATTATGTCAATACTATAAACATACAGGGTAAAAACCAAAGATGAATTTTCGACCAATAAACAAAAACAAACACAGTGGGTTGTGAGGAATTGACTCTGCTGGGTTTTGAACCCTAGTCCCCAGGCTGCTATACCTCTTCCCTACCACTGCGCCAGCCTGCCTCTTGCAGATTTGCCTGAGATCTGATACCTTGACTCTAAAAGCAATGCAATCAGTGACAACTCTCTTTAGCTGTGTCTGGTCAGCTGTCTGGCTCTTGGCCTATATAAGGCACTTCCTGTCTCTGTATCCTTGCCAGATTATTGTGTGGTTTCTGATCACTTCAATAAAGCTTGTTCCTGTTTCACCTACAAATTGCTGTACTGGATTATTGCTGACCTTGGCTGCTGGTCTCCACAACCTTGTGATTCCATATCAATACAGAATAATCTGGCCCTTTCATGGAGGCCGCCGGGTCAGATTCTGCATTGGCCCAGCAGGTTGCTTTATTTGCAAGAACTGTGCAGACCCAGGCACAGACCATTCAAGTGCTGCAGGACCAGGTAGCTGAACTGCAGGCCCAACAGGTTGCTTTTACTGCAAAAAATGTGCAGACCCAGGCACAGACTATTCAAGTGCTGCAGGACCAGATAGCTGAACTGCAAAATGAAATTCAGTCAATGCACAGTGAGTATACCAGCTACAGGGCACGAGATGTTACACCTGCACAAGATGCCCGCTTGCCCCTACCAGAAAAGTTTGGAGGAGATCGCAAAAAATTTAGGGGTTTCCTAAATCAATGCCGTTTGCACTTCATGATGTTACCTCAACGATTTCCATCTGAAAGAGAGAAGGTGGGATTTATTTTTTCCTTATTCAAAGATGAAGCCCTGGCTTGGGGGTTCCCCTCTTCTGGAACAGGACAGTAAACAGGGTAATCTAAATGACTTTCTTGAGACCATGTGCCTAGTTTTTGATGACCCAAATCGATGTGCTACAGCAGAAGCCACTCTCCTCCATTTGCATCAAGGGAGGCGCTCGGTGGCTGAATATGCTGCTGAATTCAGACAGTGGGTTGCTGATACTACCTGGAACCAATCAGCCCAGAGGTTCCACTTCAGAAAAGGTCTCTCAGAAGCTATAAAAGATGAGCTAGCTCGTGTTGATCTTCCTGCTGACTTTGATGCATTTGTGCGTTTGGCTATCCGTATTGATCGGAGACTTTCTGAAAGAAGATTGGAAAGACAGGGCTCTTTTAGACCAAGTACTACTCCAATTTCCTATTCAAGAACTTCTACTCTGATCCCACAAACACCTACAGACTCTGAGCCAGAGGCTATGCAGGTAAATCTAATAAGAGGGCCATTATCCAATGAAGAAAAACAGTGGCGACGCACTCACAATTTATGCCTGTATTGTGGTAGTGCAGGGCACTATGCCATCAATTGCCCTAGCAAATCCAAAAGAACAATAGCTATGGCAGCTGAGGGTGCACAGATTCAACACCAATCCCAGATTTCAGACCAACTGAATTCCGTCACACAACCCTTGTTTTCTCTGGCTCATGGTGAAGAGGGTATGTTGACTCAACATCCTCATTTTGTGGTGCCTATCACTTTGCAATGTGGTGATCGTAAAATTTCAACTACAGCTATGATAGATTCTGGAGCAGGCGGAAACTTTATGGACATTAAATATGCAGCAGGAAATAGAATTCAGTCTATCCCTAATTCTTCACCTGTGTTAATGGAGACAGTTGACGATTCTCCACTTACGTCAGGCCCGGTTACACATGAGACTGTGCCCTTAATGTTGACTGTGGAAGTGAATCACCATGAGGCTATCTCTTTCCACCTAATTTCCTCAACACAGTTTCCAGTGATTTTGGGGGTACCTTGGCTTGCTCTGCATAAACCACAGATTGATTGGAAGATCAGAACTTTGTCCTTTCCTTCAGAACACTGCTTAATGAATTGTCAACCCTCTAAGGTAACACCTGTTGCCACAACAATTAATGAAATGGTTGCTACAAACTTGACTAAGCTTCCTCTACAATATCGGGATTTTGCAGATGTCTGTGATAAGAAGAATGCAGATCAGCTTCCACCACACAGGCCTTATGATTGCCCAATAGAGCTGTTGCCTGGGGCTGCTATCCCATTTGGCCGTATATATTCCCTTTCTGAGCCTGAATTGAAAGCTCTTCGTGAATACCTCCAAGAAAATCTTGCCAAAGGCTTTATTCGACCATCTACTTCTCCAGCTGGAGCTCCTATTTTCTTTGTAGAAAAGAAAGATGGCAGCCTACGGCCATGCGTTGATTACAGGGACATTAATAACATCACTGTTAAAAACCGCTACCCCTTGCCTCTGATTCCTGAACTTTTGGAGAGACTTCGCTCAGCTAAAATATTTACGAAGCTTGATCTTCGGGGGGCATATAATCTGGTTCGCATAAGACCCAATGATGAATGGAAAACAGCTTTCAGAACCAGGTACGGGCATTACGAATATCTAGTAATGCCTTTTGGGCTGTGTAATGCCCCTGCAACTTTCCAGCATCTTATCAATGATGTACTACGAGATCTCCTGGATCAGTTTGTTGTGGCATATTTGGATGATATCCTAATATTCTCTGATAATCTTGAAAACCACAGAAAACAGGTCCGTATAGTTCTAGAGCGCCTTCGTACCCACCGCCTATACATTAAACTCGAAAAATGTGAGTTTGAACAAACAGAAATTCAATTCCTGGGGTATGTAATAACTCCCAAAGGTTTAAGTATGGACGCAAGTAAAATTAAAGCTGTGCTGGACTGGCCCATCCCCAAGAATGAAAAAGATGTTCAGAGATTTGTGGGGTTTGCCAATTTTTACAGGCGTTTCATTAAGAATTTCTCTGCCGTTATTACACCGATCACTGAACTCACACGTAAAGGGACTCCTTTTCAGTGGTCCGATAAGGCGGATACCGCATTTTCCCTGATTGAAGACTCTGTTTACCTCTGCCCCTGTCCTGGTACATCCTCAGCCGGAATTACCATTTATTGTGGAAGTTGATGCTTCTGATTCAGCTGTTGGTGCTATACTGTCTCAAAGGACTGGACCTAAGATGCTGTTACATCCGTGTGCCTTCTATTCCCGCCAGATGGTGCCAGCAGAAAGAAACTATGACATAGGGAATAAAGAACTTTTGGCTATAAAAGCTGCCTTCACCGAATGGAGACATCTCTTGGAGGGAGCTACCCATCCAATTACTGTCCTCACAGATCACAAAAATCTGGAATGTATTCGATCAGCAAAGAGACTGTCAGCCACACCAGCACGCTGGTCCCTATTCTTCTCGAGGTTTAATTTTTTGGTTACATACCATCCTGGCTCCAAGAATGGTAAGGCGGATGCCTTGTCTAGAATAGCTGACCCCCTCCATACTACCGTAACCAAGACCACCATCTTGCCGGAGGATATATTTATAGGAGTTACATTTCCTTCTGATCTGATGTCTCGCATTAAAAAGGGCTACGCTGAAGACCCAGTTCTTCGTGATCCTCCTCGTGACCTCCATATGACGATGCTTAATGGGTTTTGGATTTTTCAACAACGTCTGTTTGCTCCCGAGTCAGTGCGACTGGACCTTTTACGTCTCTACCATGACTAAAAACCAGCAGGTCATCCAGGAATCCGAAAGACGCAAGACCTACTTGCCCGATCCTTTTGGTGGCCGAAGTATCATGAGGATGTTAAGAAGTATGTGTCCTCTTGTGATGTATGTGCCAGACATAAGACTCCTCGCTCATCCCGTTGGCTTGCTTCAGCCTCTTCCGATTCCTCATCGTCCCTGGGGATCTATATCCATGGACTTTATTGTGGAACTACCTCCCTCTAAGGAACACACTACCATTCTTGTTGTTGTGGACAGGTTAACTAAGATGGGTCATTTCATACCAGCTCGTGGTCTCACTTCAGCTAAACAGACGGCTGACCTGGTTATTCGGGAAATATTTTGCTTGCATGGAGTGCCTGATGAAGTAGTTTCTGACGGGAGTGCAGTTTACATCTCGTTTTTGGAAACATTTTTGTTCTAATCTAGGTATTTATGTAAATCTGTTGTCAGCTTTTCATCCGCAAAGTAATGGACAGACTGAGCGAACCAACCAGACTTTGGAGCAATATTTGCGGTGCTATATTAATTACCTGTAGGATGACTGGCTGGATTTTCTACCCATGGCGGAGTTTGCCTATAACAATGCCCAACACTGCTCCACTTCTTTGAGCCCATTTTTTGCCAACTATGGTTACCATCCGACCTTTCTAGTCAGTCTCCCAATTACTACTTCCTTTTCTGCTGTCACTGACCGGCTAACCGCCTTACGTGATTCCCAAGCACTGTTGAAAGAGACTCTTTTGGAGGCTCAGGAATGTTACAAAAGAGCTGCTGATAGGCATAGAAAGGAGGCCCCAGTCTATCACGTTGGTGACAAGGTGTGGCTGTCAACAAAGAATCTTAAGCTTCGGATTCCTTCTCATAAATTGGGTCAAAGGTTCATGGGACCTTTTGAGATCATTGCTCAGATCAATGCTGTCACTTTCCGTTTGCAACTCCCGAATTCCATGAAAATACATCCAGTGTTTCACGTTGCACTGCTTAAACCTTTTCATGAAAATACTTTCCCTGGCCGAGCCCTGCCTGCCCCACCTCCAGTCCTCGTGGATGGTGAGGATGAGTACGAAGTGGAAAAAATTCTTGACTCCAGGATCTTCCGTAACAAGTTTCAGTATCTGGTTCGCTGGAAAGGCTATGGTGAGGAGGAGAGTTCGTGGGAACCAGTGGACAATATTCGCGCTCCTGATCTCCTTCGGTCTTTTCATGTGCAGTACCCTGCTAAACCAGGTAATAGGGCATCCAGAGGCTGCACCTATAGAGGCGGGGGTAATGTGAGGAATTGACTCTGCTGGGTTTTGAACCCTGGTCCCCAGGCTGCTATACCTCTTCCCTACCACTGCGCCAGCCTGCCTCTTGCAGATTTGCCTGAGATCTGATACCTTGACTCTAAAAGCAATGCAATCAGTGACAACTCTCTTTAGCTGTGTCTGGTCAGCTGTCTGGTTCTTGGCCTATATAAGGCACTTCCTGTCTCTGTATCCTTGCCAGATTATTGTGTGGTTTCTGATCACTTCAATAAAGCTTGTTCCTGTTTCACCTACAAATTGCTGAACTGGATTATTGCTGACCTTGGCTGCTGGTCTCCACAACCTTGTGATTCCATATCATTACATAGGTAAAGGTTGAAGTTAAATGGTGTTAAATAAATTATAGAGTATTTTTAGTGAGGATTTAAGTGTATTTAGGAACAAGGTATACGAGTATATGATTTATGATAATATAATAAAAAATAAAAAAGATAATATAGAACATAAACTCAATATTTTTAATTTAAGATTTCATTTATTCATTATTTTAATGACACATTAATATGTAAGTTATTCATAGAATTATGCAAAAATATATAATTTTAAATGTATTTAAGACAAATTTGATGTTTTAATACAGTATTTTATTTAGAGTATGTTGGTCTGTATTTAATTCTTTATTACATTAATTCTATATTTTAGCTAGAAAGCCCCCATGAGATTTAAGTCTTGTATGATTCCTTACAATAACTTATTTGTAATTAGCAGTGTGCCGCTTAGTCCTGAAGGATGAGGATACAAATTAATATTTTGACTTGAGAGGCATTTTCAGATGATTATGTTTACAAGTTGTATGTGGATTAGTTACATATTTGCCAATAGATATATTAAAATTAAATTGTCTTGATATCTGTCTAAAATATATTATCAGTACTAGAAAAAAAATGTTGACAATGTTTAATAAATTCAAAGAAAGTATGTAGACATTCAAGGACTATAATAAAACTAGCGACTTGCCTGTCAAAAATGACGGGGCAATAAAAGAAAGTGTGGAAATGCTGTTTACCACACAATGTGAGTGTACTGTGTGCCTCAACTATATAGACCCCTATAACACACTAATGAACGCATGTAATGACACTCTAAGTGCCATGAGAGTCATCCAGGCCCCTTATGATCCAAAGTTTTAGCACTACACCATTTTAACCCGGTCTCTTATGGGGGTCTATACAGACCCTCATAAGCCTCTATTTAACCCCATTAGTCCAGTAAGGGTATTTAAAGACCCTCATGGGACAGTTAGAAGCCTAACATTACCCCGTAAGTGCTATGAGAGTTCTCCAGCACCCTCATGACTCTAACTATAAACACTACACTGCACTATAGCCCCCCAATAAACCATGAAATCTAAACTAACCCCCCCTCTACACTAACCTATTAAGACCTACACTGCCTACCTAAACTACCTACCTACCCCCTAATAACCCCCCACCACTCTAATTAGAGAAAATCAAACAAAGTCACCTAAAATAAAAAATCTACATTACATAAAATAAAAAAAACTAAATCACAAAAAATAAAAAATCGACATTACCGAAAATAAAAAAACCTAAGTCACAAAAAATAAAAAAAGGAACATTATAGAAAAAAAAAATACATTACAACCCCGCCCACTACAGAAAAAAATAATAATATACACCTGAAAAGGAAATACATAGAATACATACAATACATACAATTCAAATGAAATAGAATACAATACCCCCTATCTATCTAACATACAAACAATACTATCTATCTAAAATACATCACCCAATCTATCTATTATATAATACATCATATTTTTCTAATATACATCCCCCAATCTATGTAATATACAATAAATACTATCTATCTAAAATACATCACCCAATCTATCTAATATACAATACATCCTATCTATCTAATATACATCCCCCATCTATGTAATATACAATAAATACTATCTATCTAAAATACATCCCACAATCTAATATACAATACATCCTATCTATCTAAAATAAATCCCACAATCTAATATACAATTCATCCTATCTAATATAAATCCCCAATCTATCTAATATACAATACATCCTATCTATCTAAAATACATCCCACAATCTAATATACAATACATCCTATCTATCTAATATACATCCCCCAATCTATGTAATATACACAACATCCTATTTATCTAAAATACATTCCACAATCTAATATACAATACATCCTATCTATATAAAATACATCCTCCTATCTAACATACAATAACTGCTATCTCTATATAAAATACTCTAATTCTAAGCTAAAATAAAATAATGAGGACCACTTACCTTTGCAGATGTCCATTCAGATCAGCAACCTAGGGGAAAAAAAAATTACTACAACACGTTTACAGAAAATAAACATTCTAAATATTATAAATATTCTACTCACCTTTCCAGCATGTCCCGTCCTTCTTCTTTTCTTCTTCTCCGGCGCGGCCCCTGTTGAAAAAAAACATTACATTAGTACAAATACCTAAACATAAAAACAAAGTAAAATAAACATAATATACAGTGTACTTACCTCCCCATGATGTCCCCGGCCTCCTCCTCTTGTGGGCCGGCTGGGCCCTGAAACAATCTGCTCTGCAAAATAAAAAAATAATAAAAAACTAACAGAGATTTGCACTTGCGGATCTCCCCGACGCTAATGAGCCTCCTGCGAAGATTTCTAGAAGAAAATTGGCAATGGCGGCTTCTGATTGGATAAAAACGCTCTCTATCAAATACAGCCAATCAGAAGACCCCAATGTGTGAGCCAATGAGAAAGGGATACACCCCAAAATCCCACTCTGATTGGACAATGCACCTGTCACTCTTTATTTAAACCAATCACAAGGCGCAGATGCCTTCAGCCAATCACAATAGGATATACATTTTTATTTTTAGATCGCGGTTCCAGGGCGGGGCAGAAGAGGAGGAGGCCGGAGACATTGCGGGGAGGTAAGTACAATGTAGATTATGTTTATTTTATTTTGTTTTATGTTTATGTATTTGTATTAATGTTTTTTTTTTTTTTTTTTTAAAAGGGGCCGCAACGGAGAAGAAGAAAAGAAGGACGAGGACATGCTGGAAAGGTGAGTAGAATATTTAGAATGTTTATTTTTTTTCTGTAAATGTGTTGCACTAATTTTTCTTTTCCCTAGGTTGCTGATCTGAAGAGACATCTGCAAAGGTAAGTGGTCTTAATTATTTTATTTTAGCTTAGAATTAGAGTATTTTATTTATATATAGCATTTATTGTATGTTACATAGGGGGATGTATTTTCTATAGATAGGATGTATTGTATATTAGATTGTGGGATGAATTTTAGATAGATAGGATGTATTGTATATTAGATAGATTGGGGGATGTATTTTAGATAGATAGGATGTATTGTATATTAGATAGATTAAGGGAAGTATATTAGATAGATAGTATTTATTGTATATTAGATAGATTGGGGGATGTATATTAGATAGATAGGATGTATTGTATATTAGATAGATTGGGTGATGTATTTTAGATAGATAGGATATATTCTATATTAGATAGATTGGGGGTATTGTATTGTATTTTATTTGTATTGTATTGTATGTATTCTATGTATTTCCTTTTCAGGTGTGTCATTTTTTTTTCTGTAGTGGGGGGTTGTAATGTATTTTTTTATTTTCTGTAGTGTTCCTTTTTTTATTTTTTGTGACTTAAATTTTTCTGTAATTAGAGTGGTGGGGGTTTATTAGGGGGTAGGTAGGTAGTGTAGGTAGGTAGTGTAGGTGTTAATAGGTTAGTGTAGAGGGGGGTTAGTTTAGATTTAATGTTTTAGTGGGGGGGTATAATGCAGTGTAGTGTTTATATTTAGTGTCATGATGTTCCTTGAGGACCATTAATGCGGTTAATGTTGGGTTGTAATAGCCCCATAAGGGTCATAATATACCCGTATAGGACTGGTGGGGTTAAATAGAGGCTTATGAGGGTCTTTATTGACCCCCATGATTCAGGGTTATTTATTGGCTTATGGGGGTCTGTATTGATCCCCATGAGTGACAGGGTTAAGTGCTTAAGAGGGTCTGTATTGACCCCCATGAGTGACAGGGTTAATTAAGGGTTTATGGGGGTCTGTATTTACCCCCATGAGTGCCAGGGTTATTTATTGGCTTATGGTGGTCTGTATTGACCCCCATGAGTGACAGGGTTAATTATGGGTTTATGGGGGTCTGTATTGACCCCCATGAGTGACAGTGTTAATTAAGTTGTTATGGGGGTCTGTATTGACCCCCATGAGTGACTGGGTTAATTAGGGGTTTATGGGTGTCTGTATTGACCCCCAAGAGTGAGGGGGTTAATTAAGTGCTTATGGGGGTCTGTATTGACCCTCATGAGTGACAGGGTTAATGAAGGGCTTATGGGGGTCTGTATTGACCCTCATGAGTGACAGGGTTAATTAAGGCCTTATGGGGGTCTGTATTGACCCCCATGAGTGACAGGGTTAAATAAGGGTCTTTGGGGGTCTGTATTGACCCCCATGAGTGCCAGGTTTTTTATTGGCTTATGGTGGTCTGTATTGACGCCCATAAGTGACAGGGTTAATTATAGGTTTACGGGGGGGTCTGTATTGACCCCCATGAGTGACAGTGTTAATTAAGTTGTTATGGGGATCTGTATTGACCCCCATGAGTGACAGGGTTAATTATGGGTTTATGGGGGGTCTGTATTGACCCCCATGAGTGACAGGGTTAATTATATGTATTATGGTGGTCTGTATTGACCCCCATGAGTGACTGGGTTAATTAGGGGTTTATGAGTGTCTGTATTGACTCCCATGAGTGAGGGGGTTATTTAAGGGTTTATGGGGGTCTGTATTAACCCCCATGAGTGACAGGGTTAATTATGGGTTTATGGGGGTCTGTATTGACACCCATGAGTGACCGGGTTAATTAAGTGCTTATGGGAGTCTGTATTGACCCCCATGAGTGTCAGGGTTAATTATAGGTTTATGGGGGTCTGTATTGACCCCCATGAGTGACAGGGTCAATTATGAGTTTATGGAGGTCTGTATTGACCCCCATGAGTGACAGGGTTAATTATATGTATTACTAGCGAATTGCCCGTCAAAAAATGACGGGCATGAAATCATAAGGCAGGGAATGTTGTTTTATCCATTTTTTACCGTGAGGACCTTTGGCGCTCATTGCGAGGCAGTTTTTTTTTTTTTTTGTGTTATTAGAGTTTTTTTTTGTGTATATGTATTGTTGTATGCCAATGAATTAATGAATACATTAATAAAGTAATATACTTTACCTATTCCTAAGTAATATATGCAGGAAGCATTGTGCTGAAGAGCTGACAATCTGTTTTTATGTTCCTGCAGCATCCAATGTAGGTTTGCACGGTTCTGGAGCTGAGGTGTGTCAGCAATGTGTGCTGTGTGTAGTGTAAATGTGGTGCGTGCGCGAGGTAAAGCCGTTAGTGCAGCTGTGTACTTCCGCATTGTGTAAGTTAGTGTTGTAAAATGGCGTGAATGTGTATGTGACGTTGGTGTGTATGATTTTCTGTCCTTAGTAAAAGTGTATCTTTACCTCGTACAGCTTTTTGGAAAAGCCATATGTGCTTGGTGCTGTAGCCTCGTTTTCGTTTTTTTCGGCAGCCATTTTTTCTCTCACTTAGGGGATTTTCGTGTTTGTAAACTCGTGAATTTGGACTTAAATTGAGGTGTAACTTCACTTGCAGAGGTCCTGGGTGCCCCCACTTGCTGTGAGTAAGCTTTTTATGTATTTTTTGTGTGTATTTATTTTGTTTTTAATGTTTTCAGGTGCGCGCGTTTCGTCCATTAAGGTCGTATTTTTGCGAGGTCTCGTATTTTTGTCTTGTATATCTCTGCTATGACCTTCCCACCTACAGTAGCTCACAGCTTCGTTCAGGTACACAAGCCCCTTCACCACCACCACTTAGCAACCCTCACCCATGTAAATTGATATATAGCAGAACAGATTGGAAGTTCACCAAATGGGAATGGCTAGACATCTGGCACATGGCTACCACCAATGGCATGGAACATTCCAGGATGGGCGTAGCGGAGATTATCCCTGATGGCGGTGAGTTTGCTGTCGATCCCTGAGCCTCTGGACAGTCTCCCTTTGTGCTTGCGGCCGTTCCTGATAGGTCAGAGTAGATATGTGTGGTGTATGCTCCCCTGGTCCCCTTCAGCATTGCTAAGTGGTGGTGGTGAAGGAGCTTGTGAGGTATAACATGTAGGGCCACTGTAGGTGGGCACGTCATAGCAGAGAGATCTGACAAGGTCCAATCCACTTGAGAAGGAACTGACAAATCACACCAGTATATTTAGCATGCAAACTGTGGATAACAGCACAGGCAGAGACCTAGCTGAATGTGCTGCAGCTCATAGGGTCAAAGAGAGTCGGACCCAACTGAAGAACTGAACAACATACATTAAAATGTTTCCCTGCTACTTGATATATGCCATGTGGCAGTGTAATTAGCAAAATAATTGTGTTACAACTCGCTCATCACATCTACATTTGGTATATGCAATTAGATAGAGATTTCAGGGATCACAATAGTGATAATGTGCGTGGCAAAAATTTCATATGACCTGACTCATGTTTTACTCTTGCTATTGAATTGGGTAGCGTGGCTTTAATCATATTCTCCATCTTGCAGCATGGTTTGTCATATTGGCATGTGCATGACGATTACATATGATAACCAAAGGATATTTAGCCAATGCGTGTTCATTATTGGGCAACTAACTGTATTCACACATATGCTAAGTGTGTTGGTGAAGGGGCTTGTGTACTTCAATGAAGCTGTGAGCTATACCTCGTATGGCCAGTGTAGGTGGGTACATCTTAGCAGAGAGGTCAGACTAATCCCAATCAACCAGAAAAGGAACTGGCAAACCACTCCAGTGTCACCTGTCCTATTCATTGTAGGCCCTCAAGGGAATGTTCCTACTCCACAGTATCGCTAATCAGACTTGTCCTGGGTATTAACCCTATATTATTAGTAGATCTGATATTTGGGATCATATGATATCTAAAGCTATTCTGACTCTTCAACAGTTTTATATGTATTGATCTATTGCATGTTAACTAGGGCTCATCAGTTTACATCTATAGGAATGTGACACTAATGTAATGCATGTGGATGTCACAGAACCCAAAATATTCATAACACATGGACACAGTCAGAACGGTCTAACAAAGCTTTATTTTTTTACACAGACCACAATCAGCAGTTGTCAAGTTAGGGCATTCACATAACGGTATAACAAAGCTTTATTTGATAGACAGACCACAATCAGCAGTGGTCAAGTTTGGGCATTCACATAACGGTATAACAAAGCTTTATTTGATAGACAGACCACAATCAGCAGTGGTCAAAACTGCATTAACATCATGGGTGTGGTGCGGGCGGGTCCTGGGAGAGAAAGAGGCTGGAAAAAAGGGAAAACCTACAGGGGCCAATCTAATAGTCTAGAACAGGGGTCACCAAACTCGGTCCTGGAGGGCCGACCCAGGCCTGGATTTGTGGATATCCTTGCTGCAAACAGGTGAGAATCTTGTTTCTTCAGCCATCCTGATTGACTCACCTGTTTGCAGCAAGGATATCCACAAATCCAGGCCTGGGTCGGCCCTCCAGGACCAATTTTGGTGACCCCTGGTCTAGAATAAGCATGATGCATAGCACCTACCAGGGTCACATGTGGTCACTACACCGCTGCAACCGTAATCTGATGGAAAAAAAGGATCATCACAAATCTCTCCATTTAACTGAAGAAACCATTTATGTGCATAGCACTTACAACTTGTAACTAGATCTGTTTAATGAAACAGATGATTCAACCTCTGGACTGTGTAATTCAATCCAGTTTCACAGATACAGTGTGTTGACCAAACCAACATCTGAAATAAGTGGTCAAATAAAAAAAGGCGGAGGAGGATCAAAAAAAAAAAGAATCACAATGTATGTACAGTACAGTTCTAAATACTGTACCAATATACCAACTCCCCTGATTCCCATCTGCAAGCATTACTATTAACTAGGTCTGTGGATAATCAGTAGTATGGGCAAACAGCCATTAATACGGAGAGGACACAAAGGTCAGCAGCCAGATTCATTGTTACTTACATGAGACCCAAGGATCTGTTCTCAGATATTGTGGTCAGGATTACACGCTTCACTAGTGCACATATTAATGCTGGCTGTCATTAACATGCCATTGTGAGACTTTGCAAGTCCACCGCCATTGCGGTATTAGTCTACATTTAAGCTGACAACAAGCATGTCTGAGATATCTGGCAATATGATAGCTTTAAGATTGTGGGAGCTACATGTTAAGGGGGGCTGTCATTGAAGGCATGTCTACCTGAGAGGCACTAGGAAAACCTTACACCTCATAGAATTCCTCCACAATGCTTGCAGATGCAGGAGATGCCTTCATGGATGTGAAAAAAAAAAAAAAAAAAAAAAAGCAAAAAAAGACAAAACCTACAAAATCAGGCGTGAAAACATCATAGGGCCTGCAGCATCTCTTCTCAACAGCACTCCTTAGTGACAATTTATTGTTCACACTACTAACTGAATCTAGCCCAGCTCCAGAGTTTTGGATCTTGGCCTTTGTGATGGTGATATTTTGGGCCTGATTCAATTGCAATTTGGCCAATTGAATATAAGCACAGAGTATATTTTTTGGACAGAGGTTTTTAGTTAGTGAAGACCTTGATTTTGGATAGAAGAACACTAACTAAAAACATCTGTTCAAAAAGTATGCTCTGTGCTTATATTCAATTGGCCAAATTGCAATTGAATGAGGCCCTTGGTATGCAAATGGCTACCTCCCATTACATGGTCTATGGTCCTCTTCTCTTTGGACACGTTTGGCCTCATTCAAATGCGATTTGGCCAATTGAATAGGGCTCTTTATAAGCACATTTTTTTGACAAAAGTTTTTAGTTAGTGAAGACCTTGCTTTTGGACATAAGTTCACTAACTAAAAACTTTGTTTAAAAATATATGCTATGTGCTTATAAAGACCCCTATTCAATTGGCTAAATCGCATTTGAATGAGGCCCGTTGTGTTCTGTTTAAACTGTCACCAATTGATGGTCACTGAGGAGTGCTGTTGAGAAGGCAAAAATATGTCTGCAGACCCTATGGGCGTCATTCAAATGCGATTTGGCCAATTGAATAGGGCTCTATATAAGCACAGAGCATATATTTAGTTACAGAAGTTTGTAGTTGGTGAAGAGCTTGCTTTTGCATAGAAGTTCACTAACTACAAACATCTGTAAAATAAATATGCTCTGTGCTGATATTGAGCCCTAAGCAATTGGCCACATTGCAATCGAATAAGGCCCTATATCCTCCTCCGCTTGAGCCCAGGACCCACATTATCTGTGCTGATCCTCAGTCTCCCCACTGGTGGTGCTGGTCGGGGGGGGGGGGGGCGGTGCAAGGCAGCTGGAATGCAGGGGAGGAGAGGAGGGGCCAGGCTGCTCCTGACGGGGAGATCCCCGTCGATGGTGGGCTGGGGACCATCTCCTGCCTGAGCAGCCTGACCTGAAGGTGCTCAGATGTGAAGTGGTGCCCCCTCACCTCCCTGGACAGCCTGGCCAGACAGTGGGTCACATGGGAATTGTGGGCAGAGATGCTGGCCGCCATCTGGAGCAGGCTGGCCTCCATCCTCTGCATGCTAGCCTCCATCCTCTGCATGCTGGCCAGCTGCTCCTGCATAATGCCCTGAATGCACTGCATGACAACCAGCATCTCCATCTGCACAGCCTGGCTCTGTGGTGAGGTCACTCCTCCTGGGTGGGCCTGGTTAGGAGGTGTAGTGCGGAGGGTCTGGTCCCCAGCTGGAGCCTGGGGTGACATCGGTGTTAGGCCCGGTGGCGACCAGGCCGGCACACTGCTGTGTGGGGAAGGAGGTGTCGTCCCAAGGTCGTGGGAGGGCCCCAGAGCTAGCGAAAGTCTCTGGAGGATGGGCATAGTTGGGTCAAATGTTTCAGGGCTTGCGGCGGGTGAGTCTCCCAGGTCAATGACCTGCCCATCCTTACACCTAGGGCCCTCCGATCTTCCTTCCTCCTCCCCCTCGACCGGATGTTCCTGGTCGGGGGCCGATGCCCCCGCCGCCTCTGGCTGGTCACGGGACCCAGACCTCCTCCTGGATGCTGAGAGATAGAGAAGAAAGGTACATGTCATTAGTATGTTGATTAGCACATTGATATGTGACATATGTGACATCTAGCCTTGAATATGGATGATTCTCCTCTTTGCAACTCTGAGTAGCTATCTTATACTAGCTGTTATATAGTCTTTGGATTCTGTTCTTGATGGTTCTCGGCTCACAACGCTATCTGTATTACGGCTGCTGTTTGTAACTGCGTAGGCTGCACTGGCACACCAATACATGGACTCTTTGATACAGGGGTGTCCAAACTCTGTCCTGGATTGGAAGATATCCTTTCTGTGCACAGGTGAGTCAATCAGAATGACTGAAGAAGCGATTGACTCACCTGTGCGCAGCAGGGTTATCATCAAATGCAGGCATGTGTGTGGCTCTCCGGGCCCGAGTTTGGACACACCTGCTCTATTGATTGATTACTGTTGTGGTGACCAGGAATGACAGTGTTTTGTCAGCTTCATGAATTTAATAATGCATCCATCTATCCCTTGTTAATTTCATGGAGCCGACATGTCAGTGTCCTTGTTGGTCATCATGTATATGTGTAGTGTGTGTGATGCACATGTGGTGGCATGTTGGGGTATGTCATATTCACCTGCCATGGAGGCTGGGTCCTGCTGGTCCACCGGGGCTGAAACTCCAGCTGCGGCCGAGGATGCAATAATGGCCCTTGCAATCCTCTCATGGCCAAGGTAAGTGACCCTCCGCCCTTCGTCCTCCTGCGCCATCTTCCTCCTCACCACGGCCCTGATGTCATCAAATCTGTGTTTTATTGACCGCAGACTCCGTCCACGGTCCGCCACACTATTAACCAAATGGAGCACCTGCTGCCAAGCATTAGCCCTGGGCCCAGCCTTAACTTCCCTCCCCCCTGAGGTGATGACGGGGCGGTCACGGATTGCCTCCAGGAGGACCATATTCTCCTCCCTGTTATAATTGTGGGCCCTGGACCTGCCGCCAGCCTCTTGCTCCCCCGTCTGGGGTTGAGGACCCTCTCCTAATCCACTCTCCACCCTCTTCCTCCTTTCCAACCTACTCCTCTGCTCCAACCTACTCCTCTGCTCCACCCTACTCCTCTGCTCCACCCTACTCCTCCTCTCCACCCTACTCCTCCTCTCCACCCTACTCCTCCTCTCCACCCTACTCCTCCTCTCCACCCTACTCCTCCTCTCCATCCTACTCCTCCTCTCCACCCTACTCCTCCAATCCACCCTACTCCTCCAATCCACCCTACTCCTCCTCCTCTCCACCCTACTCCCTCCTACTCCTCTCTCCTCCCTACTCCCTCCTCTCTCCTCCTTCCTCCTCTCTACTCCCTACTCCTTCCTCCTCTCTCCTCCCTACTTCTTCCTCCTCTCTCCTCCCTACTCCTTCCTTCTCTCTCCTCCCTATTCCTTCCTCCTACTCTCCTCTCTCCTCCCTTTCTCCTCCTCCTCTTTTCTTCCCTTCTCCTCTTCTTCTCCTCTTACCTCCTCACTCCTCCCCTCCTCCAACTTTCCCCTCCTCCCCTCTGCTCCTCTCCCTCCATCACCACCTGAAAAGAAAGAGAAATTAAGAGATGTTTGAGTGAGTTTGCCTTCCCCCCCCCCCCCCCCCCCCCGTCCCCCATTCTGATCGCCTATAACACTCTTTCTGCTTGTTTATCATTGTTGTAACTGTAGTAATTCACCTTAAGTGGACAGAGATTGTGACAGAGCAGTGGGAGGGGTGTACAGCACCTCTGACTCTGAACCTGAGTGGTGCTGATGAAACACGCTAGATCCAAACTTTCATAACCAATGACCAAATAACCAGTTCGCATATATACAAGGTATGCGGCTATTTACTGTCTTCTTCTATAATGTTGTGGAGTGGCCCATGTCTGAGGCCACTAATATATGTCTGCATTATACTCTGCACATATTCCTGGGCGTGGTCCCTATCCCGAAGCCATCTTCTGTACCAGAGGAAGTACGCACTACATGGTCCCCATTGAAGAAGCAGGTTGTGACACCTATGTGTCTTGCAAATATGTGTAATCTAGAAATATGTGTAGGTCTTAAGTGTAGAAACGTATGAATTAGAATACAAAACAGAAAAAAATAAAAATAAATTACCTCCCTCCACCAAACTCCTCTCCCCACAAACACCTCCTCTCCAAACCTATAAATAATAAAAAACACAATTGTACTTCTCTCCAGTGTACTCAGTAAATGTAGGAAGTGTAAAAACCTAAAAAGAATATAAAACACCGCTTGATTGGATGAAAAGTATGTACAATGCAACTTACCTCCCTCCAAACCACTCCTTGCCGGACAAAATCCCATTCAAAATCAAAAAACCTATTAACAATAAAAAAAAGCAATTTTACTTCTTTACATTGTACTCAGTAAATGTACTAACGGTAAACACATAAAAAGAACATAAACCGCAACTTTATAGTAAAGTTACGTACCTCCCTCCAACAGTCCTGCTCCAATAATCTAACAAGCTCCAGGAACTGCGTGCTACTTCGGCAGAAATCACAACACAGTCAAGGCATCGGCGTGTATCAGATTTATAACCTCCGACTGTCAATCAAATTGTCTATCCTGTAAGTGATTGGCTGTGAGACCTCTAGCGCACTGCGTTATTCTGCTATTGGATGGTTCGGGCCGGTCGCGGCTAGTCCGATCCCCTTCCAGCTTGCGAGCGCACCTGAATGTCACGGCCTTGGGTCTCAAGGCCGTGATTTGCGCCCGATAGATATTACATTTAAGGCCGCATCCGTCGCGGGTCTCACGATGCACTTACGGGTTTAGAATGAAATAGGGCTGCAAGGGCTCTAAAAGTATTGATGAAGCAATAAAAGGCATTAGAATTACTGGCACAACAATCCCCAATTATCAAATATGAAAATAAAAGATATGTTTTTATTGTCATGTAAATCCTCAATATGGCTGCCATATTAACCCTTTAGCAATCACAAAGGCTAGAATGTGTCCCCTAAACATATCAACATCATCTGATTTACATCTCACTCATCACATCTACATTTGGGAACACGAATAGTGGCTATATTTCAATGCCACATTACATAAATCAAGTAGCATGGGCCCAAATTAAAATATGGGCCAGAACATTAGGGGTTACAAATTAAACTGGCTAAACCAATACATGATCAGGGGAATTCATAACATGATCAAGCTCAGATACAACAGTGAGCAATTCCAATGGTGAAAACCACCAGGATAGACAGCTGCTGTAATTATCAAGCTATGTTTTTTTTAAATCAGTTCAGTGAGACAGTGCAGTGTTTCCTGTGCTCGTTTATCATTGTACATGTGAGTAGGCAGGGTCTATTTTAACAAGGGAAGAGCAAGCTTGGGAGCTTGCAATCATTTCTAGTATAAGTGTAGTTAGTGTGTAGGAGATTAAATAAAACGAGGGAATTCAAAGAAAAGGGGTATTATAAGAAGTAATAGAAAACAAAAATATTTTTTTTTTTGTTTTGTTTGGGTTAAGGTGTAGAAAAGCAATTTTTATACAAATAAATTGGATTGTTTTCTCACTGTATTTTTGTAACTGATAATCATGAGTCAGTCCAGTGGCAACCTCTCTCAGTGTACATCTTGGCATATGTATGAACTGCTGGAGTAACTGATCCAGGATCCATACCTCTGTGACAGGTGTGAGCATGTTGCCTCTCTGGAAGCTCAAATTGGAGAACTGGAGAGGAGAATTGCAGCACTTAGTGATTCTGCTCTACTGGAAGGGGGGTTGGTGCTCACTGAACACAATTTAGCTGGGCCTAGCATGGAAGGCGGAGCTGGGGCTAGTGAGGATGCCCAGGGAGGCAGCTGGGTTACTGTTAGAAGGGGAAGCAGGGGGAACAGGAGGAGGCAGGCCAGTTCTGAGTTGGCAAACACCAACAGATTTGCCAGATTGAGTGAAACTGTTGGGGATATCCATTCAGGAATGGCAATGCCAGATAGAGCTGTTCCCTCTAACAGCCGGGAGAACAGTTCTACTGGAGGAGTGGGAAGGCAGCATAGGCAGAGCAAATAAAAAAGGTTTTTGTGGTAGGGGACTCTATTATTAGGAAGGTAGACAGGGTGATTTGTCACCCAGATCCCAGCAATCGAACAGTTTGCTGTCTCTCGGGTTCAGCATGTTGTGGATCGGGCTGATAAATTATTAGGAGGGGCTGGAAATGAACCGGCGGTCTTGGTACATATTGGTACATATTGGTACCAATGATAAATTAAGTGGAAAATGGAGTGTCCTAAAGAATGATTTTATAGAACCAGGGAATAAGCTTAAAGCAAGGACCTCCAAGGTAGCATTTTCTGAGATACTACCCGTGCCACGTGCTAGTCCAGGGAGACAGAAGGAGCTTAGGGAGGTTAATGCGTGGCTAAAAAATTGGTGCAGAGGGTTTTGGGTTTTTAAAGCACTGGGATGACTTCTCACTTGGGTACAATCTCTATAGCAGGGATGGATTACACCTTAATGATGAGGGAGCTTTTGTGCTAGGGGATAGGTTCGTAGAAAGGCTGGGGGAGTTTTTAAACTTGTAGTTTGGGGAAGGGACTATATAGAAGTATAGGGGTAGAAAGGGTAGAGAGGGAAAGGCATGAATTATTTACCCATGGGGAGGAGAAGGGAGGAGGGTTACAATAGACAGTAGGGAGGTATTAATAGGGGCCTCAAATACAGTGGCAAGCACTTCACAACGGCAGAGCCATAGCAACATAAAGTGTATGCTTGCTAATGCAAGAATTTTGCCTGGGAAAATGGGCAAGCTAGAATTTTTAGTAGTACAAAAAAATGCGACTTAATAGGCATTACTGAAACCTGGTGGGATGAATCTCATGACTGGACAGTTAATTTGGATGATAACTTATTTAGGAAAGATAGGGGAAACGGTAAAAGAGGAGGAGGTATTTGTCTGTATGTTAAGCCTGAATTTAAGCCTATAGTCAGAGAAGATATTTATGGGGGAACTAGCGGCAACAGTGAATCTTTGTGAGTTGAGCTAAATAGTGGAGGAGCTAATTCTAAACGCATATTGGTTGGAGTATGCCATAAACCCCAAAATATAATTGAAAGTGAGGAAATACAATTATTGTTACAGATTGGAAATGCAGCTAAGCACAGGCAAGTTCGAATAATGGGAGACTTGAATTACCCTAAAATAAACTGGATAAATGAGACCAGCAGCTCAGCTAAGGGGAGCAGGTTCTTGAGTACACTCAGGGATCATTATCTGACCCAGGTAATACAAGAACCTACTACAAATGAGGCCATCTTGGATTTAGTCATCACAAGTAATATTGATATTATATCAAATGTTAAAATAGGGGAACCCTTGGGGAACAGTGATCACAACACAGTCTCATTTGCGAATGTATACAAAAAACAGAGTTGTAAGGGGCCAACAAAAACTATACATTTTAAAAGGGCTACAACATATAGACAAGGATAAAGAACTTACAGGGAAAAATACTGAAAATAAATGGACAACATTCAAATCCTTTCTAAATATACATACTCATCGGCATATATTATGTGGAATTAAAATGAATAGGAGTAAATCACATCCCACGTGGCTTAATAATGACTTAAAGATCATGATAAGGAAAAAGAAACATGCATTTAAATTATACAAGAAGGAAAGAACAGAGGCAGCTTTATGTGACTATAAGGAAATCAAGGGATGCAAAAGGGCTATAAGACTGGCTAAAATAGAAAATGAGAAGTCAGTTGCAAGGGAAAGTAAGACTAACCCTAAAATATATTTTAAATATATTAATGGGAAGAAGGCGAGGAAGGAAGCTATAGGAACATTACAATGTGACACAGGCAATCTGATAATTAGTGACCAGGAAAAGGCAGATGAGCTACACAAGGGAGGTACCAGTGGTTGGGACACCGCAACAAAATGGGGCTACACTACCATCACTAAATAATTGGTTAACGCAGGAAGAAATCCAAAAGAAATTGGAGAAAATAAATGGTAATAAAGCCCCAGGTCCTGATGGAATACATCCAAGGGTACTGAGGGAGCTGGGTTCTGTAATAGCCAAACCATTATATCTAATCTTTCAAGACTCACTCACCACAGGGTCGCTACCAGATGACTGGCGAAAAGAAGAGGTGATATCTATATTTAAGAAGAGAGCAAGAGCAAATCTGGGTAATTATAGACCACTGAGCCTCACATTTGAAGTTGGGAAGCTTTTAGAAGGATTAATAAGGGACAGAATACAATGTCTATTTGAACAAGATCATAGGTAGCAGTCAACACAGATTTATGAAGGATAGCTCGTGTCAGACCAATCTAATTAGTTTCTATGAGGAAGTTAGTAGGAACTTGGATCAGGGCAACTCAGTGGATGTAGTCTTTTTGGATTTTGCAAAGACTTTTGAAACAGTGCCACATGGGAGACTTTTGAGCAAACTAAGGGATACAGGAATTGCAGTAAATATCTGCTTATGGATCGAGAGCTGGCTAAAAGACAGGCAGCAAAGGGTTGTTGTAAATGGAACATACTTTGATTGGACTAATGTGGTAAGTGGGGTTCCTCAAAGTTCAGTATTAGGACCTCTCCTTTTTAGCATATTTATTAATGATGTAGAAGTAGGACTCGAAAGTAGTGTCTCAATTTTGCAGATGACACCAAGTTGTGCAAGGTAATTAATTCAGATAATGATGTACTTTCCCTACAAAGGGATTAGCATAAATTCGAAAAATGGGCAGCTAATCCGCAGATGAGATTTAATACAAATAAATGTAAGGTTATGCATTTGGGAAGGAAAAATAGCCATGCAATTTATAATCTTAATGGAGCAAATCTAGGGGTATCTGACATTGAAAGGGATTTGGGAAAACTTGTGGACAACCACCTAGGTAGCAGTGCTCAATGCCAAACAGCAGCTGCAAAGGCAAGTAAAATAGTAGCATGTATTAAGAAGGGTATATAAGCAAGGGAAGCAAATATACTTCTACCACTAAACAAATCCCTAGTACGCCCTCATTTGGAATATGGAGTACAATTTTGGCCACCACTTCATAAAAAGGACATTTTAGAGCTGGAAAAAGTACAGAGAAAGGCAACAAAACTAATAAGAGGAATGGAGGGGCTAAGTTATGAAGAAAGACTAACCAAATTAAGCTTATTTTCCCTAGAAAAATGGCATCTACAAGGGGAAATGATTACCTTATTTAAATACATCCAAGGTCAATATAAGGCTTTGCCAAGTTAACTTTTTGTAGCAAGAGATTTTCAACTGACAAGAAGACATCCCTTGAGGTTAGAGGAAAAAAAATTTCACCTTAAAGAAAGAAAAGGGTTCTTCACAGTTAGAGTGGTTAAACTGTGGAATTCTCTACCAAAGGAGGTGGTGACAGCGAATTGGATAGATAACTTTAAAAAGGAGTCAGATATATTTTTAAACAAAAAGAGGGCATTCAATGTTATCCTAGATAACTAGCGAGGGAATACGGATCCAGGAAGAAATTTGATCTCCAGTCTCTGGGGTCAGGAAATAATTCTGCTTTTTTTCCCTTTATGAGACAATTGGCAAAGTTTCAATGTTTTTTTTTTGTCTGCCTTCCTCTGGATCAATTAACAATTAATAACAAAAAGTCCACATATTAAAAGGATCAGAAGAGATCTAAAAAGGTTGAACTTGATGGACTAACAGTCTTTAGTGAGTATCCATAAAGGATCGCAGGCAAGCATATCTAACCAAGAGCGAATTACCTAACATATACATCCTGTTCCACTGTTATGCTATGACGTTGGCATGTGACTAAGGGGTTAACAAAACTTTAGAGCGTGCGACAAATGCGCACAGACGCATGCGACAATAGACAAAATTGCGTCTGTCAATAGCGCACCCGACATCTGCGCGCAGGAGTTAAGATAAGGACTTCAGGGTGGACTTAGGGGTTTTAGGGTTAGGGGTCTTTGGGTTAAGGGTTAGGGTTCTGAGTGTTAGGCATGGGGTCTGAGGGCTTGGGTTAGAGGGGTTCGGGCCGTTAAGCGATAGATTCTATAACTTGCACTCTTTTAGCGACGCACATTTGCCACGCAAATTTCAACAGCGAGCTACTGTTGGCACGCTTCTGTCAGCGTCGTATTGTCCGAGCTCATTTGCCCTGTGCCCTAAAGTAGGGGTGTCGACTAAGGGAGTACCACTGACTGAGCCATTGCATCATAGCTTGTTGATGTGCTGAACCCAATGTGACCTGGTCATAGGAGTAGGAAGTTCCAACCCACAGATCCCTAAACTAACGTCACATGAATCATTTTGTATATGTACAGATGCTTTAACGAGCATCACAACATCAGATTCATATCTACAGCTCCCATTTTTGTTTCCTTCAGGTGACGCTGGATATGGGTGTTTGCTGTGTTTTTTGACCCCTGTGAGCATTCCACACACAGATGGGGAGGAGATTTACAATGCGGACCATGCCAGAATCCGGAATGTAATAGAGCGCACCTTTGGCCTCCTGAAGATGCGCTTCAGATGTCTACATTCCACTGGCGGGGAGTATAAACCAGTGAAGGTTTGTCCCATCATCATGGACTGCTGTTGTCTGCACAATATAGCAGTACAGGCCAACTGTCTGGGGAACATTGATGATGCTCTGCTTGAACCGGAGGAGCGTCCAGTACCTCCCCCTGGTGTGGATAACATTCAGGGGTTACGACTACGTGCCCACGTCATTCGTGAGTACTTCCCATGTAAGTCTGAAACAAATAACGACCAACTATAATGTACCTTGATTATGGTTACCAATACAACTATTTTCTCCTTCCCGACATACAGAATATCCAACAGTCCACAGTAGAGGAGAGCTTTGTGATCTAACGTATGTCTCGTGATGCATTATTAACACTGGATCAACTACAGCCTGCTCTGATATACGTTAATGGTAAGTATGCACACATTTCCATACACATCATACATACTGATATCTGCAAACCTCCAGAAACTAAGCTAAATAGATGGTATGATATATTCCACAATGTCAATGGATATAGGCCCCACAATCGTATTTGAAAACCTCTTCACAGAACAGTAATGTTCCCATTGTCTGATCATGCTAATCCACATCCCATTGAGGTCAATGCAATTCATAGCAATCTGGGAATATGAACATACCAGCATATTGTAAACCATAATCAATGTTCAGCATGGGATGCAAAGAGAGTATCTCTCCTGTTATGTGTCAGCGAATGCCGGCAAAAGCATTCCCAGTCAGATAACAGGAATGGCCTCAATGATGTGTTAACATTTTAAACTAGGAATCATTGTGCAATATATCATGTACAAAGTGGATTGTGTGACTCATATCATATTGCCATTACAGAACTGCTGCCGTTTGTTTACCCACACAGACATGGGAAACGACCTGTACAGCAACAGACCATCAGCTACATCAATGTCGTCTACATTGGAAGTGAGCATTTCCTGGAAACATGTGCATATATGCATGAGAGGAAATGACTAACAACTCTATTAATGTAGGCCTAACTTTCTTTTCTCCAAGACATCCCCTATGTATTGCTGAAGCATTCAGAAAAGCTTATCGGACCATGCAGACATGTCCAGGGGGAACAGATCTCTTTGTTGAATACTCCACTTGACCGATCCAAGGTAAAGCACCACATGTGTATGTCTGAACATGCATCAATGTGTGATAGTTGTGATCTTCCATTTCTCTTACAGGTTCCACAGGTCTCTCTCAATCCCCTGCCTTTTCCTCAGACTCTTCTTTACTTCTCCCCTTTTTGTCTACAACATACCCATCTCACCTCTCATGCCCTCCTCTCCCCTTTTATTCGCCCATCAGCTAATCTTACTTAATCTGTGGTTAAACTATGTGTCTCCTGACTGTCCCATCTGCAGATTACATTATCTGTCCTCTAGGGGAAGATACCTTATTACATAATAGTGCCTCTCACTTTACATCTGATCCCTTTCCTCTCCGACTAATGCATAACTTTCTACTTGATACATCTTCCTTCCTATGTATCTCTCACTTCCCTATTGACCTTGCTTTTCCTTATCCACTCTTCCCAAGGTCCATTACCTTAAGATTTGAAGTGGAGAATTTCTAATCTTGTGGGGGGCTTTGGGGACAAATCACTTTTTACAAGACTTTAAGCTCAAAACAGGGCCCTCCATTTTCTGTTGTTGTCAATATTACATATTGTATATTTTCTTGTTCTTCTCCTCTGTACAGCGCTACAGAATATGTTTGCACAATACAAATAAAAGATAATTATAATAATCATAATATTCCCACATCAGGATCTGCTGGTGGCTGCTCATATGGCATATGTAAGGTTTCCACTAATATATTATTTCTGTGTTTGTATTCCAGATCGCGGTCAATACAAGGAATGAAGATAAGCATCCTGGCATTCCATGGCCATGTCAATGTCATCATGTATGTACATGTGTCCGTTTCATTGCTTTGTTGGATCCAGTGTGATATCTGATTACCTTGACTGAATAGCCGATATGTGTCACGAGACAAATTCACTATACAATACAGATGTGATGTGACATCTGTCAGCTGATGTTCCTGGTATATCCACAGCATGTGTATGCTCACATACTCTACCTTAATTCATATGTACCTATTGCTTTAGACAATTTATACTCTCCAATACTTGGACTGTTGTGAAGCCTGCAGCACACTTCCTTCCAGATCTCTGCTTCAGTGCTGATGTGACCCTCCCTGTACATATGGGGAAGAGTAAATACACGTTTGGGACATAACAGTTAATGAGGTTACCTTAATCTTCAGTTATGAATATGCAACAGCAGTGAGTATAGATGCTCAATCAGAGAACCCAATAACCCTGACATTGCCTGGTTTGTTGGGAGTGAATCTCTGGAATAAATAACATCTGACTCATATGGTCCTGGTCAGGTCCCCATCTTTTTGGCCAAGGTTATGTATGTAGAGTCTGCTTACTGTTGCATGAGAACTGACCTCATGGGCTCATTGCATTCACTGATTGAGCACTTATACTTCTGATGTTGCATCGGAGTGTCCGTTGAACACACAAGCCTACATTTTGCTCTCCCCTTATGTATATCACCTTATACTGTAAATTCCCTGATCATATATATCAATGTAATTCCCCTTGCCTGCATTCTGCTCTTATATCCCTATTTCCCTGTGGTACTTGAACTTTGTATCCTACCCCCAACCACGATGATCCTGTGCATACCTGTGATGATTAGTCAACCTGTGGCTTTGTGGAATGCTTGCTTTGTTAATTTTTGTAAATTGTAAATATGATTTATCCGATATGTTGTTTGTGTGTGCCTCGCCAATGTTGATACCATAGCATTTCTGTAACATCAATAAAAGGACCTTCATACTCAACATCTGTGCTCTGCACCATAAGTTATGGGTGCCAATAGTATTTTTACAGTGTGTTTGCATTACTGATTTCAACCATGAGGGGAGATTGGTATCGACAATCTAGATCAGCCTTTGAATCCATGACACAAAGCCAGACAAATATAATGAGCCAGGTATCTGTAAGTGGCTCACACCACAATAGTGAACATACAGTATCTCACAGAAGTGAGTACACCCGTCACATTTTTGTTAATATGTTAGTATATCTTTTCATGTGGCAACACTGAAGAAATTACACGTTGCTACAATGTAAAGTAGTAAGTGTAAAGTCTGCATAACAGTGTAAATTTGCTGTACCTCCCAATACAGTGTCTAAACCATTGGCAACAAAAGTGAATACCCCCCAAGTGGAAATGTCCAAATTGGCCCAAAATGTCAATATTTAGTGTGGCCACCATTATTTGCTAGCACTGCCTTAACCCTCATGGGTATGGAGTTCACCAAACCTTCCCAGGTTGTCACTGGATTCCTCTTCCACTATTCCATGATGACATCACAGAGCTGGTGGATGTTAGAGACCTTGCACTCCCCACCTCCAGTTTGAGGATGCCCCACAGATGCTCAATAGGGTTTAGGTCTGGTGACAAGCTTGGCCAGTCCATCACCTTTACATTCTTTAGCAAGGCAGTGTCGTCTTGGAGGTGTGTTTGGGGTCGTTATGTTGGAATACTGCCCTGCAGCCCAGTCTCCCAAGGGAGGGGATCATGCTCTACTTCAGTATGTCACAGTACATGTTGGCATTCATGGTTCCCTCAAGGAAATGTAGCTCCCCAGTGGCGACAGCAGTCATGCAGGCCCAGAAAACGACACTCCCACCACCAAAAGTATACATCTATACTGAGGAAAAGTAGTTGAAATAATCCCTAAATTACAGATAAATGGATATGAGATGAAACCCTCAGTTTGAACGTAAACAGTGATGCAAAGAGAGTGGAGGCAGCATCTGACATAATTAGGTAAATGCATATAGGGGGAACTATAGTTCACTGAGGGAACCATGAATGCCAACATGTACTGTGACATACTGAAGCAGAGCATGATCCCCTCCCTTGGGAGACTGGGCACAGGGCAGTATTCCAACATGATAACAACCAAAAACAAACCTCTAAGACAACTACTGCCTTTTTGGTGTAAGTAAGCTGCGGCTCGGTTTTAGCCAATTACGGCCTTGACGGAAGGGTTCGCGTAGTATTTAAATAGCGACCTGGGCTTTCTTGCGGCAGCATAAGATCAAAGGCTTTTCCTGCGGCGGGGGTGGCCGCAAGGCATAACAGGGCACCGGCCGCAAGCCGGCCGGAGCACTCGGCTGCAAGGGAATAGAATAGGGAAGTAGCTTGCGTCCATCCCTTGCGGCCTCGCAGCTCTTATGGCCCTTAATAGAATGATGCCCTTAGAGATTATGCTACACATGGATCTCACCAGTGGGACAATGTAGAAATCAGATTGACTATACACTTTGTAGCATAAATGGAGGAGTCACCAACAACAAGACCTGGAGCTGACTGAGACTTATGTTAAAGTTCTGAACTAAGGAAAAGAGGGAAAATCATCAGACCAAAAAGGTATAAAATAAGTAATATCCCCAGTGATTATACAGAGGAGGTAAATAATAAGACAGAAGGCTGGAAGAACTTTAGATAGAAGTTTATGACATTGTCCAGAAAACAGTAACTAAGAATATACCCAAAAATAAAGAAAACTAAGAGGGCAAACTGGCTATTTGATGAGACTCTGAAAGGACCCAGGTAAGTAGCCCAGGTAAGATGATGGTGGGAAAGTGGTGCCAACAAATATGGATAACTCATCAGTGGCCAGCGGACTGGAAACGGTCTTTCAATGCCACAATCCCACAAAGTAGTACCAAATGCTGCAATTATAAAATAATTATCTTTGTGTCTCTGCAAAACCCAGCGTGTAGATATGAAGACCCCCTCACGGTAATTCTAAGGATCATGTTTTGTCCCTTTGGGATGACAAGAATCCCCCAGTATCTCTGCTGGTCATGTTTGTTCTCTAACTTGAAATATTCTAGGGGTGGTGTCTTCTCCTAAAAGCAAGTATCATGGCTTTTTTCTCTTTTGTTACCCCTCTCATTTATACATAATTGTCTGAACTCTAAGCCCACAGTCCTTATCCTTACAATTATGGACACCACACATAGCACAAATCTCACAAATGTCTCTCATATCACAGAACACAAAAACAGAAAAGGGTTAAACCCCCCCACACAATGTAGTGCAGCCCTGGGTTACTGTCACACACATAGAGATGTTATCCTGATATAACCCCCCACACAATGTAGTGCAGCCCTGAGTTACTATCACACACATAGAGATGTTGTCCTGATATAACCCACCCCCCACACACACACAATGAAGTGCAGTCCTGGGTTACTGTCACACACATAGAGCTGTTATCCTAATAGAACCCCTCACACAATGTAGTGCGGCCCTGGGTTACTGTCACACACATAGAGATGTTATCCTGATATAAACCCTGAACACAATGTAGTGCAGCCCTGGGTTACTGTCACACACATAGAGATGTTATCCTGATATAAACCCCCACACAATGTAATGCAGCCCTGGGTTACTATTACACACCTAGAGATGCTATCCTGAAATAACCCTCCCACACACACAATGTAGTGCAGCCCTGGGTTACTGTCACACACACCACACACATAGAGCTGTTATCCTGATATAAACCCCCCACACAATGTAGTGCAGCCCTGGGTTACTGTCACACACATAGAGCTGTGTTCCTGATATAAACCCCCCAAACAATGTAGTGCAGCCGTGGGTTACTATCACACACATAGAGATATTATCCTGATATAAGAAACACATTGTATTAAGACCCAACAACCCAAATCATGATCCAAACACAACCAACAGGATATCATATTTGTGTAAGGACTAACTGATATGATGATGCTGTTATGTTATTGTTTAGTGATTACTCACCTGCATTGTCATGTAATGGATTCTCTACAGGAGGCAGGGGATCCATCACATACGGCTCTTCTCCTTGCTCTATCAGTGAGATGACTGTAGGTGTCACTCTGGCATGTCCTGTATATGAACAATGAAAGTGATTAAACAATATTTTTATTTGTATATCACATGAGTTTTGAATTAAATTATGTATAATGTATGATATACTAAATGACATGTCCTATAAAGTTTCCTATTTTCTCACCTACAGACATGAGGTTCTGGTAATTCTCAGTCATCACCTCCTTATACAGAGCTTTGTCTTCAAATGTTAAACTGTCCCACTCATCCTTGGAGAAGTAAACAGCAATTTCATCAAATTGTACCTAAAAAAGACAATAAATCCATCTGATCAGTGAGTTTTTTGCTAGGACAAAATTACTTTTTGTCATTTAGTGCTTTTGCAATTGCTCATCATTTAGTGTTATTCCTCCTCATGTAGTGCTGTTGCTCCTTATGTAATGTTCTTACTCCTTTGTAGTATTATTGTTCCTTGTATAGTGCTATTGATCCTCATGTAGTGTTATTCCTCCTTGTGTAGTGCTGTTGCTCCTTATGTAATGTTATTACTCCTTTGTAGTATTATTGTTCCTTGTATAGTGCTATTGATCCTCATGTAGTGTTATTCCTCCTTGTGTAGTGCTGTTGCTCCTTATGTAGTGTTATTACTCCTTTGTAGTATTATTGTTCCTTGTATAGTGCTATTGATCCTCATGTAGTGTTATTCCTCCTTGTGTAGTGCTGTTGCTCCTTATGTAGTGTTATTACTCCTTTGTAGTATTATTGTTCCTTGTATAGTGCTATTGATCCTCATGTAGTGTTATTCCTCCTTGTGTAGTGCTGTTGCTCCTTATGTAATGTTCTTACTCCTTTGTAGTATTATTGTTCCTTGTATAGTGCTATTGATCCTCATGTAGTGTTATCCCTCCTTGTGTAGTGCTGTTGCTCCTTATGTAATGTTCTTACTCCTTTGTATTATTATTGTTCCTTGTATAGTGCTACTGATCCTCATGTAGTGTTATTCCTCCTTGTGTAGTGCTGTTGCTCCTTATGTAATGTTATTACTCCTTTGTAGTACTATTATTCCTCATGAAATGCATTTGATATTCATGAAGTGCTATGTGTCATCATGCAGCAGTGTTATTGATCCTTTTGTACTGCTATTTCTGCTTGTGTAGTGTTAGTACTCCTATGTATTGATCATTATGCAGTGTTATTGATCCTCATGTATTGTTATTACTCCTATACAGAGCTTTCGATCCTCATGTAGTGCTATTGATCCTCATGTCGTAAAATAGTTTCCCATGTAGTGTTATCACTTGTTATGTAGTGCTCCTGGTCCTCATGCAGTATTATTACTCATCATCTAGTGTTATTGCTCCTAATCTAGTTATATTGCTCCTATGTAATGGCATTACTCCTTGTGTAGTGCTTTTACTAATAATGTAGTGTTATTACTCCTCATGCAGTGCTAATGATCCCCATGTTTTGCTACTACTACTACTGTTCTTCATGTGGTGTTATTACTACTCATTTTGTGTTAGTACTCCTCATGTAGTGCCATTGATCCTCATGTCATGTTTTTGCACCCAGTATTTCTATTTCTCATGTAGTACAATTGTTTTCATATAGTGTTATTATTACTCATTATGTAGTGCTTCCGATCCTCATGCAGTGCTAGCGTTAGAGTTTAGGGATAGTATTAGGGTTTAGTGTTAGGATGTAGGTTTAGGATTTAAAATTAGGGGTTAGGATTCTGGTTTAGCGTTAGAGTTATGGTTAGGGTTAGGGTTAGGGGTTGGTTTTAGGGTTTATGGATTAGGATTAGGGTTTTGGTTAAAGTGTAGGTTTAAGGTAAGGTAGTGGTTAGGGTTCAGGTTTTATGTTTAGGGTTAGCATTAGGGTGTGAGTTTAGGATTAGGGTTACAAATTAGGTTTATGTTAGGTTTAGGGGTCAGGTTTTAGGTTAAGAGGTTTAGGGTAGGGTAATGTTTAAGGTTAATAATTAGGGTGTAGGTATATGGGTTATGTTTTGTGGTAGGATTAGGGTTTAAGGTTAGGGTTTAGGGTTGTGGTTTAGGTATTAAGATATGATAGTTTTTAGGATTAGGATTTAGGGTAAGGTAGTTATTAGGGTTAGTTTTTCGGGTTAGGGTTTAGGGAAGGGTAGTGGTTAGGGTTAGGTTTTATGGTTAGGGTTTAGTGTTAGGTAAGGGTTAGCATTAGGGTTTGAGATTAGGGTTAGGGTTAAGAGTTAGGTTTGTGTTAGGCTTATTGTTCAGGTTTTGTGTTAAGGTTTAGGGTTAGAACAGTGGGTAAGGGCAGGGTAGTTGTCACAGTAGCCCTGGATTTTGGACCATTTGCTGTCCATAATACATATATTGTATTATTTGTTTTTATCCTTTTAAGTTAAAGGGCCGCTTAATTCAGCACAATTTGGACCACACCACGGTGAAGTTCTCCTAAAATCATGTTGAAATACTTTTAGAATTTTGAAAATCCCTTAATTTTTGCCAGAGATATGAGATGATATAATATGTGTGTTTATGTGTGTGAGGACCGCCCACAGACTCTTCTGGATGTAAGCCAGGGGGGTTTGGTTGTTTATCTTTACTTCAACCAATCAGGTTGTGGGGGTGTGTGTCTCATAGAAGTTTTTGTAATGAGATCTACAGACAGCCAGACAGCTAGATACAGACAGATATAACACATGGTTCTTACCTGCGAGTGGCGGTCCTCACAGGCAGCCATGTATAGAGGGAGGTAGGCGAGGTGGAGGTAGGTGGGATCAGTGTAGGCAGTGGTAGTGGCTGGTTGAGTGCCTGTGCTGAATCTGGGGTGGGCTTATCAGTGACATCACGCATGACATCACTGTTAAGCCCACCCTATAGCTGTCATTTAAAATCTTGCCCATTGAGTACAATTATCCACGCGGTACAGAGCTAACAGGCTTTGACACTTACACCCCCTCATTAAGACATGCAGAGGAGCTGAGGAGGATCAGAGCAGCCTTCATCAGCCTCTGAGAAGGAATATAGATATACTAGGTGGATACCATGGGTAGATGGAATAGGAAACATGCTTTTGTTTTTACATTTTGTTGTACTTTTCTTGTATTAATGTTGATCTTCCCTTTCAGGTTGAAGAGAGTAGTCTATGGGAGTTTAGTGACCCTTTAATCCCATTTCCTATGTGCTCTATTCATGGTCTAGACAGTCAGAGACAGCATTATGTTTATTAGAGGTGCCAGACAGGATACTACTGCTAGACTCCCTGTGGGGTAAATGTCCTGCAATTATCTGTCACTCCCTCTTATTGTTGTATTGTATACCCCCCTTGTGTCCTATTCCCTTTTAATATGTTGAAATTTCCAAAATAATAACTTGCTTCTGGATCACATAGATAATGGTGTGGACCCTTGAGTTAATTTCTCCCGGTATCATGGTTGTTACTCTGGTAATTACCGATCTCCAAGCCTAGCTGCATTCTTGCTGCCATAAAATGTCTGAGGTTACTAGAAGTGTCTGGCTAAGGTCCTGCTGACTTACAGAGGGAATTCTAAAAAGTCAAAACAATACTGCGGGGTAGGGTTGGCTCTACTAAGCCTTCTCAAACCCTGTAAGAAGAGCAGATCATCACAGTAGTGTTTAGGGTAGGGTGGAAACTCGGGTTAGGATCTACGGAAGGGTAGTGGTTTGGGTTAGGCTTATTTTTTATGGTTAGGGTTTAGTGTTAGGTTCGGGTTAGCATTAGGGTTTTAGGGTTAGGGTTAAGAGTAAGGTTTAGAGTTCAGGTTTTGGGTTAAGGGTTAGGGCAGTGGGTAAGGTTAAGGGTTTAGAGTAGTAGTGTCAGGAGTTTAGAGTAGGGTAGAATTTAGGGTTTGAAATGTAGAAATTAGGGTTATGGTTACTTTTTATTTCAGGATTAGAGTTTTGGGTTAGGGTTGTGGTTTATTTTTTATGTTTTAGAGTTAGGTTTTAGGGATTAAAGTATAATAGTTTTTAGGATTTAGGGTAGGGTAGTTATAAGGGTTAGTATTTATAGTTAGGGTTTAGGGACTATGGTTGCATTAGGGACTATGCGTTAGTGATTAGGGTAGTGGATTGGGTTAGGTTTTAGAGTTATGTTAAGGTAGTGGTAAGGGTTTATTGTAGGGTAGTGGTTAGGGTTAGGTTTTAGGAACAGGGTTATGGGTTTGGGTTTTCGGGTAGGGTAGTGGTTACGGTTATTTTAGGACAGTGGTTTAGGTTTAAAATAAGGGTTTTGGGTTAAGGTTTAAAGTTAGGATTCAGAGTTAGGGTTTAGGATGGAGGTGATGGTGAAGGTTATGTTTTAAGGTAGTAATAACCAATAATATAACATTTTAACATTTCACTATTTATTTTTCTTTTTAGTTTCTATGAGGCTAACATGCTGAGGGTTAAGTTTACGTAAAGGGTTAGAGGTTAGGGTTAGAGTTAGATTCATTTACATGCTTGTGTTAATATGTGATGCTCACCATCCCCTATACCCACCTCATGATCTTCTATAATATAGTATTTATTGATTATAACACAATGTATACTTCCTGTATAGACTAGTGAAACGGTTATACTTCAGCAGTATGTTCTTGCACCCTAATATCCATATGTGTCCATATTCTCTATATGTGACCACTCTGCTGTTCCTTGTTGTACCAAGCAGTCTGTGCTTCTATGGGCGCTCAATGGACAACACCCAGGCAGAGAAAAAGGGTTCTGTGGCGTATGGGTTATTTTATTTCTTTTGCTCACTACATGGAGCTGGAGCTGCGATAATTCCCCTTAGATGATCTACATTGCTCAAAACTCAGAGAAGCAAGAGAGCAAATACTGCAATTTTCTGCAGTAAGTAACACAATTTAACCCATTAAAGGTCTGTTCCCTTCATCCTGGAAATATAAGCAGTCTTACCATTGGCTTGAATAGGCTGGAGTAATGTAAAAGCAGGTGGGCAGTCTGTTATACATGTAAACACAGATTTTATTTAATTAGATTTCTGAATGAGAAATGCAGGTATTTTCAAACATTCAAAACATATTTTATCATGCTTTACTGTGATTTGGTCTAAATTGTGCTGAATTAGGTGGCCCTTTAAATACAACACTGACTACTATAATAACACATTAAAACCTAAGAATAAATCACGTACAAATGCACAGTAGTATCACTTACCTCCATTATCTAGAATGACTCCTGAAATATTGTGACAGATACTGCCGGATGTAGAGTAACAAGATGAGGTCTGGAGTATCTGTGTGAGTAGAGAATGGAGAGAGGATGAAATGGCGCAGCAAAGGGGCTCATAGTATCACTGGGGTACAGACGGGATCTTGGAAGTAGAAAATACAATATTACACAAGTGATAAAGTACTTTGTTATGCCTATAGTATTAATCTATATCTTATGGGAACCTCCATTGTGATGATGTAACTCTTACCGTGGAGTAGTATGAAATGATTAATAGCAGCCAATACTAACAGAAAGTCATTTATACTGAGACACAAAATGGTGCCAGGAATGAGTGACCAGTAACTTCAAACTGCATCAACATTCTAGTCCCGCCCCCAACTGCCCCTCAGGTGCTTAAATCTGTCAATCACACCTCAGCATTTCATTTTATATTTATAACATGAGATTAGAGTGTTTCTTTCATGTCTAACAGTGGTTTCACTTCCCATAGTTCCCATGTTGTGTTCTTGCCTGCTGCTGCATGTTACTTCCTAAGGTGCGTAAACTAATGAGCTTCCCATTAATGCTGCTGGGAGCTCTGGCTGTAGTTACTGCCCTTTACTCACTTTGCAGAAACAAACTTCCTGTGTATTCATAGTCTGCTCACACCTCAGGCAGCTGAGCTACTAAATGGCTGACTGAACATAAAATGGCTGACTGAAAACAAAATGGCTGACTGAACACAAAATGGCCGATTCCACAGCAGCGTAAATACAAATACAAGTAATAAATCAGAGTCCAGATGGTGATCTATTTCTATTCCAACATGTTGCACATTTTTAGGTGAAGTTCTTAATAAAAGTAATTTTAGGAATGTAACCAATAGCTCCTCAGTAATATGACTCTATTTATCTGGTGTAATTTACCTAATTGCACTGTTTATATATTACATATGACATATAATATCACATTTAAGTTATGAGATGTTGAGCTTCATTTGTGAGAAGGAAAGAGAAGAAATCGCCATCTAAACTGCACTTATTGTGTGACACAGATCTGATTTATACACAACACAGATCTATACTATAAACTGTCTGTGTAAATGTGATGGAGAAATCTGTATAAATGTGACAGAACTCACCAGTGTGACTTATATGAGGTACAGAGACATGTTATATAACACAAGATGGCTGACAGCTGGAGCTGAGGTATCACAGGCAGATAAAGGACTACAATTCATCAAAACTACAAAATCTTTATTTGTACACAGACAAACATCCCACTAGCTGGCCTTGGCTGAACATCTGCCTGTTAATTACTTTAATTACTTCCCAGCAATTATACATTTACTAGTAAAGATACTAATGATACAGACCTGCTTACACATATTACACAGGACAGGGCCCAGCCCAGAGGATAATAGATCATCACTAAGTCTAGTGCAGAGCCGCCATATTTCTTGTGCTTTTTTCTTTATTCTATAACATGTTCATCTCTAGAGGACAATTCCAGCCGATTAACTTCCAGTTACAGAAGTGAAGATCAGTGTTAATACTATCACTAAACATGACATTTATATCTGTATTTACCTGGTATTGTGTAACCTGGTGGTCATTGTCACCGCGTGTAACAGTAACTATATAATGTCTGTATGGTCAGGACACGGTCAGAGTGGCTAAAACCAGCCTTCAAATGGCCACTGTAGTCCTGTAGTTATACTATTATATACATTTATACTACAGTGAGGTCACCATTGTGTTTTCTGCTGATCTACTTCCTGAGATGGGAGGAGACTTTTAATGCAGATGATGCTTCTATATACAAAGTGAGAATGAGGCAGCTAAAACTGACAGTGCTCCCAGTGGGTCTATTGGAAGCTCATGAGTTTACCCTTTTCATCATAGATAAAAAATGGAGCCCTAAAACAATTCAAAATGTTTAGCCATCTAGGAAAATTTAGCCCATTACCAAGTTTACCATTATGAGCTGTCAGTCAGCCTTTCTGATCCACCCACAACTGAAGATTCTAAAGAAAACCAACCCAGAATCTTTTGTGAGCCAATTAGCCAATAATTTCCAAGCATCTGGAATATAAGGCCCTCTGCAACATCTAAACATTGATCCCATACCAAGGTATTCCTATTAGTGCCTAATATACCATGGGGGTTTATATAGCCACAAGGGTTTTCCTATTAACGTTGTGATTACCTTGAGATTGTTTGAAGTATTCCCATGGTACCTAATGTAACCCTTACCAGTGCTAGCGGGTTTTATAGATCCCCATGGTCCTCTAAAGTTACATATTTTTATACTTCTTGACCGCTACCTTTCCATGGTGAATGGGTTTGTGAAGCTGTGAACTCTAAACCACCCCAGTATGTCTGCCAAGATAACCTTATGGATTAGCACAACCTAAAATAAGATGTGTCTAGCGTGCTGCGCTCCATAGGGTCACAGAGAGTCGGACACAACTAAACAACCACAACAACAATATACATTATAAAGATATGGACACATCTACTGAACATTTATCTGGCCTTGTTGTAAACATCCTTATGATACTAGTTACAAACACCAGCAGCTATATACAGGACAACGCTGAGTTTCTTAAATACTTGTCACCATGGATGATCTCTGTATAACAACATCCCACACAAAGATGGCACTGAGGCATGCCTTAAGTTTCTCTCAACACACATACAGAGCCAAAAATATAACCCTCATACCATTACCAAACTACTAGAATATATCCTGACCCATAACTACTTCATCTTCACCAAACATGTTTACCTACAAATAATGGGGCAGCAATGGGTCCAAAAATACCCTGTCTATACGCAACTATTTATGGGACAGAGATCCTTGTCCACATATATTCACAATCCATATAGATACTACCATTACATAGATGACCTGTTCCTCGTAAATCCTTCCCGCGCCTGAGAACTGTTAAGGGGCTGGCCAAGATGCAAATGGACTCTACAATCCAATCACGATATAACGTAGTGCGACACAGGTCTCTAAGCCAATAGAAAGTGGTCCAGCCACAGATGATTTACAGAGGGAGATTATACATTTGCATTCCACCCGCTCATGCGTTGACTGTGTTGTATTTTCTTTCGAAGTAGCACACAGGTCCAAGAGTTGGTGGTTTTGGAGAGTAAGAGAGAGCTGGAGTTATTTCAGAGGGGGAATTTGCGGTTTTGTTCATTTATATCTACTGTTTAATATTTACACTTAATCCTTGATTACACATATTTACAGATTACATATATTTGCAACAGAGCTAAGGCACTCCATACACTCCCACCCATCTCATCCCCCACACCCCATCCCCCAAAAGTTATAAATTACACATAATACACATTTTTTTTATATATTAACAGTTCCACTTATATTTATTTATCATTAATTATTTTTGAGATTAAGATGACGGAGGGGAGAGGAGTGGAGGAGTGGAGAGGTGGGGAAAAAGAGAAGAGGAGAGGCTAGGAGAAGAGAGATTAGAGAGAGGTGAGTAATGTGGCCACGGGGAGTAGTGGTCCGAAGGAGAAGAAGTCAGAGAGGAGTGGTGGGGAGGTGGAGGAGAGAAGTAATGGAGAGGTGAAGGAGGTGGAGAAGGAGCGGAGTGGAGTGGAGAAGTAGGGGAGTTTAGAGGAGGAGGTGGGTGATGGCAGGGTGGCCCCAGCAGCAGGGACACGTAGGAGAGGGAAAGAGGGGAAGGGGCCTGATCCCAGGGGGGTGGTAGATCGGGGGTGGGACAGGTCAGGGAGGCGAGGATCCCCATCACCAGTCGCTATGGGCAAGCACAGGACCCACAATTACACGCACCCGGAGAATGTGGTCCTCCTTGATGTAATCAACCACTGTAGCCTATGTACTTACAGACGGCAGCCGGAATCAAGATAGCATTAGGAGACAAGAACGATCAAGACCAAGAGCCAAAGAATACATCACATCTAGCAAATGATAGATAATCTGAATTGCAAATAGGAGAATCGTCCAGGTTCAAGCCTAGATGTCAGGTGCACACAAAACAATCTAATATTCACCACTATACACTTGCCCATCAAAAATGACGGTGCCTTCGGTGCTCAATGCAGCCTCTTCCTCTGTCTACTGTACAATTGTAAGGCTAGCAATGCTGTTTGCCACACAATGCGAGGCTATGGGCCCTCTAAGCACCTTTGGCCCTCATCGCGTGGCTTGCAATTAGCGCCTTTGGCTCTGCACTGCCAACAGAGATCCAGAGGGGCTGTGAAAACCCATGATGGGTGGGATCCTCATGCCTGCAGAGGTCCAGAAAAATAGCTCAGTACTAGACATAAGATCATTCCAGGTCCTAGATCAGGACTATGGTCCTTCCACAGCATTTTATTTTGTTCTGTGACATCAGTAAGATTAAGAAAGAGATAATTCTGGTGTTATTCAATATAAACTGTCAGAGATACAAAGGGCTTGGTTCCCTCTTTTATTTACCATGTTGATATATAATCAATGTCCCTGTTCTTACAGTGATGTCATATTGCTTACATTATATGGAGGGGCTAAGTTTTGAAGAAAGACTAAGAAAACTAAACTTATTTTCTCTAGAAAAAGGCATCTAAGAGGAGATATGATTACCCTATATAAATACATCCAGGGTCAGTATAAAGATTTGTCTTTTTGTGCCAAGAGGTTTTCAACTGACAAGAGGACACCCCTTGAGCTTAGAAGACATCCAAGGGTACTAAAGGAACTGGGTTCTGTAATAGCCAAACCATTCTATTTAATTTTTCAAGATTCACTCAACACAGCGTCTCTACCAGATGACTGGAGAAAAGCTGACGTGATACCTATATTTAAAAAGGGAGCAAGAGCAAATCCGGGGAATTATAGACCAGTGAGCCTCACTTCTGTAGTGGGGAAGCTTTTAGAAGGGTTAATAAGGGATAATATACAAGAATATGTCTATTTGAACAGGATTATAAGAAGGAGTCAACATGGGTTTATGAGGGATAGGTCATGTCAAACAAATCTAATTAGTTTCTATGAGGAGGTTAGTAGGAACCTGGATCAAGGCAACTCAGTGGATGTAGTCTTTTTGGATTTTGCAAAGGCTTTTTATACAGTGCCACAAGGGAGACTATTGGGCAAACTAAGGGATACAGGAATTGCAGTAAATATCTGCTCATGGATTGAGAGCTGGCTAAAAGACAGGAAGCAAAGGGTTGTTGTAAATGGAACATACTCCGATTGGACTAATGTGGTAAGTGGGGTTCCTCAGGGTTCAGTATTAAGTCCTCTCCTTTTTAACATATTTATTAATGACTTAGAGGTAGGATTGGAGTGTGGGGTCTCCATTTTCGCTGATGACACAAAGTTGTGCAAGGTAATTAAATCAGAAAATGATGTGCTTTCCCTCCAGGGGATTTACATAAAATTGAGGAATGGGCATCTAAATGGCAGATGAGATTTAATACGAATAAATGTAAGGTTATGCATCTGGGAAGGAAAAATAGCCATGCAATTTATAATCTTAATGGAGCAAATCTAGGTGTATCAGATATTGAAAGGGATTTGTGAGTGCTTGTGGACAACCACCTAGGTAACAGTGCTCAATGCCAAGCAGCAGCTGCAAAGGCAAATAAAATATTAGCATGTATTAAGAAGGGTATAGAAGCCAGGGAAGCAAATATAATTCTGCCCCTATACAAATCTCTAGTACGCCCTCATTTGGAATATGGAGTACAATTTTGGGCACCACTTCATAAAAAGGACATTTTAGAGCTGGAAAAGGTACAGAGAAGGGCAACAAAACTAATAAGGGGAATGGAGGGGCTAAGTTATGAAGAAAGACTAACCAAATTAAACTTATTTTCTCTAGAAAAAAGGCGTCTAAGAGGAGATATGATTACCTTATATAAATACATCCAGGGTCAGTATAAAGATTTGTCAAGGGAGCTTTTTGTGCCAAGAGGTTTTCAACTGACAAGAGGACATCCCTTGAGGTTAGAAGTAAAAATATTCCACCTTAAACAAAGAAAAGGGTTCTTCACAGTAAGGGTGGTTAATATGTGGAATGCTCTACCAGAGGAGGTGGTGACAGCGGATTCAATAGAAAACTTTAAAAAGGGACTGGATTTATTTTTAAATAAAAGGGTTATCCTGGATAGTTAGAGAGGAAGTATTGATCCAGGAATGAATCCGATCGCCAATATCTGGGATCAGGGAATTTTATATTTTTTTCCCCTTTAAGACAATTGGATAAGTTTCACTGGGGTTTTTTCTGTTTGCCTTCCTCAGGATCAAATAAAAATGAACAATTAATCAGAATATTGCAGATCATAGGGGATCTAAAAAGGTTGAACTTGGTGGACTAAAAGTCTTTTTTCAACCTAAATTACTATGCAACTATGTGGACTATGAAATCACCTTTGGACACATTAATGATTCAGAGATTAGCAGCTCTAATTATTTCTAAAATATGTTGCCATTAAATTATACTAATATATATATATATATATATATAGTAATTTAGTAATTATTAATCTATATATATTTATAGTGACAAGCTTTTGGAAGGTTCAATCTCTCTTTATCAAGTCTGAAGCAACATGTATATATATATATATATATATATATATATATATATATATATATATATGTGTGTGTGTGTGTGCGTGTGATCAGGACTGACACGCAGATACATGTGATCAGATAACACAATAACACGCTCTCCATGACACTTGGTTACACGTCTCCCAATTGTCTAGAAAGATAAAGGCCGGATTGGTCATCTTGTTTACGTTTTACATTAATGTAATTTATTTTATAAACAAAATAATAAAAGGGTAATAGATGTTCTTCTGAAATTATTATAGAAAGTTTTGGACCACAGCAGCTCAACAACTAACATGGGTCATGTGTGTAAAGATAATAATGTGACTATGAAGTCCAAACCAGCAGCGATGTAAGGTCCAGTACAAATCACTAGCAAATGTCAATGGGTTTCTTTATTTATTACTCCCTTTTGTTGGGATGTAGAGGGATTAAACCTAATCTAACTCCTCACATACGCTTCTGTAGACTTGGGACATTATTTAGAAGATCTTCTTCTAGTGACCTCATGAAATTATGAAGAAACCTTTGTGTTTTCCCAAGCTCTTTAGTTGGCCCAGTAAATGTAACAACTCCGGTCCTGACCTTCTCCAGATTGGCGATCAGTACTTTTATACCACAAACGTGTAACATCTGAAGAACCGCACAAAATAACAATTATCACGAGGAGGAAAACTAAAGAATAGAGACATTATTATGTAATAAATATAACTTCAGTGGTACTATTGTTATTTAGTCATTCAATTTTGACATCTTTACCTCCGCCATTTTTTTCCTCGCTAAGCCGATTTTCGATCAACAAAAAATGGCAATTACGCGTCAAATGATCTTTTTAGGTTGTAAGTACATTTTTTAATTAATTGGTATCTTTTGGTGGTCTTCCAACGTCTTCCGAGTTACAGGTTTGAAAAAAAATCTTGTTGTTAAAGCCGTATTTTTTTTCAAACTCTTACGGCCTTCCAACGATAATTGCAGGCATTGACATGAGTGCCTTCAGTGCTCATGTTGAGCCTATTTCAAGGTCTTGCATGCCTATAGTTGTGGTAATTACGAATGTTGGTCACGCAATGTTAAAAGTTATGGGTTGGCACATGCGCAATGAGCGTCCTGCGGGCCTTGCGATGAGCGCCTATATCGCTCATCGCGAGGCCCGAAATAAGTGCCTTGGGCGCTCATTGCGCATGTGCCAACCCATAACTATTAACATTGCGTGACCAACATTCATAATTACCACAACTATATATATGAAATATGTATATATATATATATATATATATATATATATATATATATATATATATATATATATATATATACACAGCCCTTAACCCTTTAAACTCACCTTCAGACATTGATATTTTCCAGCACTGTCAGATCCGGTCTCCCTTTAGGAATCCTTTTTTGACCCAATAAAGTATCAGTACTGGTTACTAGTAACTGGAGACCAGATAATGGCGGCTGCAGCCTCTGTGATAGTGGGCTTATAGTCAGTAGAATGCTGATGACATCACAATCCCTATGACATCAGCCATGTTATATAATAACTAGTGAGTGATCAGTGTGACCTCAGACCCTATGTGTATCAGAGGATGTAATTATAGTGACATGAGACTGCATTGAGGTCGGCTTTGTGAGACTCTAGAAGAAATAGTCATCGTGATGCGAGAGAGTACAGGGGGTAGACATAATAAGGTAAGACTGCAGAGGAGGTAAGAAGAGGAATGTAATCCTGGGCTGTGACTAGGCCATTCCAACACATTTACATGTTTCCCCTTAAACCTCCCAAGTGTTGCTTTAGCAGTGTGTTTGGGGTCATTGTCCTGCTGGAAGGTGAACCTCCGTCCTAGCCTCAAATCACGCACAGAGTGGTACAGGTTTTGCTCAAGAATATTCCTGTATTTAGCACCATCCATCTTTCCCTCAACTATGACCAGTTTCCCACAGCATGATGCTGCCACCACCATGTTTCACTGTGGGGATGGTGTTCTTTGGGTGATGTGATGTGTTGGGTTTGCGCCAGACATAGCGTTTTCTTTGATGGACGAAAACTTCAATTTTAGTCTCATCAGACCAGAGCACCTTCCTCCATACATTCTGGGAGTCTCCCACATGCCTTTTCACAAACTCAAAACGGGACATTTTGTTTTTTGCTGAAAGTAATGGCTTTCTTCTGGCCACTCTGCCATAAAGCCCAACTCTATGGAGCGTACGGCTTATTGTCGTCCTATGTACAGATACTCCAGTCTCTGCTGTGGATCTCTGCAGCTCCTCCAGGGTTACCTCAGGTCTCTGTGCTGCCTCTCTGATTAATGCCCTCCTTGCCCGGTCCGTGAGTTTTGGTGGGCGGCCGTCTCTTTGCAGGTTTGCTGTTGTGCCATGTTCTTTCCATTTGGTTATGATAGATTTGATGGTGCTCCTGGGGATCATCAAATATTTGGATATTTTGTATAACCTAACCCTGACTTGTACTTCTCAACAACATTATCCCTTACTTGTTTGGAGAGTTCCTTGGTCTTCATTGCAGTGTTTGGTTAGTGGTGCCTCTTGCTTAGGTGTTGCAGCCTCTGGGGCCTTACAAAAAGGTGTGTATATGTAATGACAGATCATGTGACACTTAGATTGTGCACAGGTGAACATCATTTCACTAATTATGTGACTTCTGAAGGTAATTGGTTGCACCAGAGCTTTTTATGGGCTTCATAACAAACGAACTAACCGTAATAGGTCTATGGACATGATAACCCACTCTGAGAGCAACCTCTTCTAGCTCACTTGTGCTGTAGGGCTACACCTCACTGATGAGGCCCAATGAAGGCCGAAACATACGTATCGGGGTTCGCTGTTTCTCCTGTTCAGGGTAGAATTCCCTGGTATTTCGGGGCTGGATCACTCTAGTTAGTGGGACCAGACTGATATACTACAGGATATTTCTTCCTGTGAAGAGCACAAGTGGCTACAAGAGGTTTCTCTCAGAGTGGGTTATCATGTCCATCCATCCTATTAAGGTTAGTCCAATCCCTGATGAGCACCTCTGACTTTGTTGTTTTGTTTATAACAAAAAAATAGGACATTTTTTAGATTTCACAAAATGTTGCTGATTATATTTAAAATGTATCCTAAAGAGCCCAGTATAAATGAAAGAAAATATATATTTGTGTTCATAATAAATCATTATTAAGAATTTGATCAATCTTGAGAGATATTTTTGAGGATAAAAATCTATTATATATAAGATCCTTCTAAGGAGATATCCTGAAAATTAGAAATGATCAATGTTATGATGAACTATATCCACACCAGTCTAACCAGCTCAGATTTATATAATCAGCGGTATACCCAATCTGTAAATGTTTATGTTATTCTCAATTGATAGCATATAAATAACATTTTAACTAATACGTTCTCAATACTGTATCCAACTCAGGAGTATATCAACAACTGAACCGGGCTGTGAGCTGTACCATGTAGGGTCACCCAAGATGGGCAGATCATAGTAGAAAGTTCAGACAAATTGTGGTCCACTAGAGAAGGAACTGGCAAACCACCCCATCATCTTTGCCAAGAAAATCTTATGGATAAGCACAACCAGAGACAAGATGTGACTGGTGTGCTTTGGTCCATAGGATCACGGAGAGTCAACCACTACTGAATGTCTAAACACACACAGAGGAAAATACATTATTTATTTGAATTTTAGGTACATGTCTGCCACCAATTTTCTGGCATCGTCCATTCCTGGACTTTGTTGAAAAATTGATTTTGCAGGACTAGCTGGGGTTTCTAAAAAAAACAAACTGTTTTTAGCATGAATATTGCAAAATGTTACACTTTACAAAAAATACTTCATAATGAATGAGATCAAGTACACAAGATGTTCAGAGAAACCAATTTACTGACTCAAAAAGATCAATCCAGCTTGTCAGAATGAAAAGAATCAGTGGGGCTTTACTTAATGAAAAGGACATGTGGAGCTTTACTGAATGGAAAGGACCTATGGAGCTTTACTTATTGAATATGAGCAGTGGAGCTTTACTTATTGAAAAGGTGCAGTGGAGCTTTACAGAATGAATAGGACCAGTGGAGGTTTACAGAATAAAAAGGACCAGTGGACCTTTACTTATTGAATATAAGCAGTGGAGCTTTACTTATTGAATAGGACCAGTGGAGATTTACTTATTGAATATGAGCAGTGGAGCTTTACTTATTGAATAGGACCAGTGGAGGTTTACAGAATAAAAAGGACCAGTGGACCTTTACTTATTGAATATAAGCAGTGGATCATTACTTATTGAATAGGACCAGTAGAGCTTTACTTATTGAAAAGGAGCAGTATAGCTTTACTTATTGAATAGGACCAGTAGAGCTTTCCTTTTTGAAAAGGACCAGTTGAGTTTCACTTATTGAATACGAGCACTGGAGCTTTACTTATTGAATAGGACCAGTGGAGCTTTTAACCATCTCTCTTTTACCCTAATAGCTTGTTGTTTACTCTCTACAAAATAAATACATGTACTTGTCTCTCTACCAACTTGTTGAAAATGTTTTCCTGATTAAAAGAGGTTCCAGATTAACAGATTCTGGATAATCATTGGTGGACCTGTAATTCCTTGTAAGATGTCCTTGTCAGATTGATATATGTCTGTAATAGTAGATTTAAATGACAATACACTGGACTTCTCGATTTAGAGATCTTCCTTTATGTTGCCAAGAACTCATTGTCCTCAAAACTACAACTTAGAAACTTACTTTAGGTTTATTTATCAATGTATGTTTTCAAGTTTACTCTTTTTATGAAAAGCAATTAACACAATTAACCAAAACATTACAAAACATCATAATGTAAATATGTAAAGTAGGATAATTAGAAGAAGGCAGAGCATAAAGTGAGATTTGGATTAGTTAATGAACATATGCAACAGACAATAGTATTGATCCAGTCCATGTGCGGTCATAAGTAGGGAACGAAGACCAGGAAGGTCCATCAGGTTAACATGTAGGATAATTTATCTGATTTACCCAATGGATCTTCATGGAGTCATGAGTGGTGTGCATGGGTTTAAGGAGGGAGCAGGACGAAAGCTTGGCTCGGCATGTGGTGGGAATTGTTATGTTGGGGATAAAAGGTACAGAGAACAGAGAAATGATCACGCTTCCCAGGACATGGAGAGATATGAAGGATAAATCTGTAAGTGAAAAGTGCTTTATTAATACTGGATTTATCCAATCAAAATCTACCTTTAGACGTTCTACTGAGTTCTTCATAGGTGGGGAACAAAAAATCTAAACTTCAGAATGTTCTCCTTCAATTATTGAAATTAAATATATCACATTTGTACAGATTTGTTGATTTTAGTACAATAACATCACATATTATAATTGTCAAACTGCGATTCGTCGTCACGCTTGCGACGAATCGCAGTTTGACAATGATCCAATCGCAATTGCGCATTAGCGGCGCATGCGCAATGCGCAATGCGCGTAGCGAACTGCGCATGCGCGGTGGGCAGCATTAGCCGCGCATGCACTGAGCGCGGCGCGAGTCGCTCATGCGCACAGCGAGACATAAGCCGTGCATGCGCAATGCACTGCGTGACGCGCGCATTGCGCATGCGCGGTACATAGGGAGAGAAGAGACAGAGAGGGGGAGAAGAGACACAGAGGGAGAGGGGGAGGAGAGACACAGAGGGAGGGGGAGAAGAGTCACAGAGGGAGGGGGACAAGAGACACAGAGGGCGAGGGGGGAAGAGGCACAGAGGGAGAGGGGGGAGGAGGCACAGAGGGAGAGGGTGAAAGAGACACAGAGGGGGAGAGACACAGAGGGTGAGGGGTAAGAGACACAGAGGGAGAGGGGGAGGAAGAGACATGGGAGGGGAGAGACACAGAGGGTGAGGGGGAAGAGACACAGAGGGAGGGGGGGAAGAGACACAGAGAGAGAGGGGGGAAGAGGCACAGAGGGAGGGGGAAGAGACACAGAGGGAGGTGGAGAGACACAGGGGGAGAGGGGGGAAAGAGACACGGGGAAGAAACATGGGGGAGACGGGGGAAGAGACACAGGAGGGGACACATGGGAGGTGGAAAGAGACACGGGAGGGAGAGGTGGGGAAGAGACACAGGGGAGGCATAGAAGGGGGGCGAAGAGACACAGGGGAGTGAGAGGAGGGGGAAAAGACACAGGGGAGTGAGAGAAGGGGGAAGAGACACAGGGGAGTGAGAGCAGGGGGAAGATACACAGGGGAGGGAAATGGGGGGGAAGAGACATGAGGAAGGGGGAACAGACACAATGGGAGAGAGACACAAGGCAGGGGAAACAGACACAAGGGAGGGAGGGGGGAAAGAGACACAGCGGGAAGAGACACAGGCGAGAGGGGGGAAGAGACACAGAGAGTGAGGGAGGAAGAGAAACAGAGGGTGAGGGGGGAAGAGATACAGAGGGAAAGGGGTTAAGAGATACAGAGGAAAAAGGGTGAAGAGATACAGAGAGAAAGAGGCACAAGGGGGGAGACACAGAGGAAGGGGTGGAAAGACACACGGGGGAGAGACACAGAGAGAGAGGGGGGAAGAGGCACAGAGGGAGAGGGGTTGAAGAGACACAGAGGGGGGAGAGACACAGAGGGTGAGGGGGGGAAGAGACACAGATGGAGAGGGGGAAGAGGCACAGAGGGTGAGGGGGAAGAGAAACAGAGGGAGAGGGGGGAAGAGACACAGAGGGAGAGGGGAAGAGGCACAGAGGGCGAGGGAGGAAGAGGCACAGAAGGAGAGGGGGAAAGAGGCACAGAGGGAGAGGGGGGAGAGACACAGAGGAGGGAGAGACACAGAGGGTGAGGGGGGAAGAGATACAGAGGGAAAGGGGTGAAGAGATTCAGAGGGAAAAGGGTGAAGAGATACAGAGAGAGAGGGGGAAAGAGGCACAGAGGGGGGAGACACAGAGGAAGGGGTGGAGAGACACAGAGAGAGAGGGGGGAAGAGGCACAGAGGGAGAGGGGTGGAAGAGACACAGAGGGGGAGAGACACAGAGGGTGAGGGGGGAAGAGAGAGAGAGAGAGGAAGAGGCACAGAAAGAGGGGACCAGGAAGAGACACAGGGGAGGGAGAGGAGGGGGGGGGAGAGACACAGGGGAGTGAGAGGAGGGGGAAGAGACAAAGGGGAGTGAGTGCATGGGGGAAGATACACAAGGGAGGGAAATGGGGGGGAAAGAGACACGAAGAAGGTGGGAACAGACACAGGGGGAGGGGGAAAGAGACACAGGCCAGGGGGGAACAGACACAGGGGAGGGAGGGGGAAGAGACACAGGGGGGTGAGAGATGCATGGGAGGGAGAAGGGGGAAAGAGACACAGGAGGGAAAGGGACACAGGGGAGGCGGTTAGAGACACGGTAGGGAGAGGGAGGTAAAAACACAGGGGTGGAGGAGATACATGGGAGGGAGAGGAGGGGGAAGGAGATACAAGGGAGGGAGAGGAGGCGGGAAATGAGACACAAAGGGGGAAGTAGACAGGGGGAAAGACTCGCAATAAGCTCCAAAGAGGCTCATTGCGAGGCCTGGGAAAGGAAAAGTAGACGGTGGGAGAGGTGGGGGGAGGCTTGCAATGAGTGCCAAAGGCACTCATTGCAAGGCTTGTGATGAGCGCCAAAGGCGCTCATGGCAAGGCCAGTAAAGTAGAGGGGGAGAGGCTCCCATTGTGTGGCAAACAGCATTGCCAGGCTTCACTTTTTATTGCCGTCATTTTTGACGGGCAAGTCGCTAGTCTATTTATAACTGAGAATATTAAATCATCATTCAAGGACATGGAAAGTTTCTGGATTTAACTAGGTGTATAAGAAGTGCTTATAAACTCTGATTTTACTGCCTATAATATAACAAATAGTCCCTTGGTGGATCTGCCCAGCTCAGTATATGCAGACACAGACTCTGTAGGGCTGAATTTACAGTTTAGTGTCCTAGCCCATCAGGGACCACGTCTCTGCAGCACGTTGCAGAATGTTTCTGAGAGATGGTCACTGATCGGTTAGTATGAAACAATTCACAACCAATAGTACATAGTCTGTGTCTTCATGATGTGCAGAGGGCAAAACCAAGCACGTAATAGTTGTTTGATTTTAGACAGTAAAAACAGAGCTTATAAGCACTTCTTAATAAAATAAAGTACATAAAGTAGACAGATACACAGGGATATTATATACCTAGTGATAAGTAGTTGGTACTGTAAACAAATCCATACAAATGTCCAATATTTAATTTTATTAAATGAAGGAGACAGTTTTTACCCCACCCATGAAGAATTCAGTAGACCTTGGACTATGATGAGAAGGTTCCACAGACCTGGAGCTGCACAACCTAAAGCTCTAGCACCAAATAATGCCACGCAAACTGTGGGTACATATCATTGTAATGCACTGTGTAGGGAACCTAGAGTACTTGCAGGTAGCTGGGCCTGGTTATTTAGAGCTTAGAAAGTCAACCTTGATATAAATTTGCCATTTGAGAGGTGACCATTGCAGAGCATGAGCAATTCCTGTTATGTGAGAGCCGCCTCGCATCAGAAGTCTGCAGGGGATGGAATTACTTATCTGGAAGCCTGAATAATAGGGCATTACAATACGATTACAGTAGTCATGCTGGGAAGTTACATAGGCATGGACCAGTGTAGCCAGATCCTCTGAATGGCCAGTGTAGCCAGATCCTCTGAAAGAATCCAATGTATAGTCCTATTTCATCTCTATGTTTCAGGCAGAAGAAAGAAGTTCTGATTGTCACTGTCACTTCCTGACATTTTAATTTATTTTTTGTAATCCCAATTGTGATGTGGCCCAATGAGATGAAGCCTCTGGTGGTTCAACGACCACAGTTTGTGATACTCTGCTGAAAATTTAATATAAATATAAAGATGAGAACAAAACTATTTTTTCTGACTGACTGTGGATTGATCAGACAACAGAATGCATTAGGACATTGGTGGGCATCTTGTGACTATTGGACAGTATGGTGGCTCCGAGTCTCTTCTCTGTAGTGGAGGGCATGTCTCTCTTCAGCAGCAAACAACCCATTTTGCCTCTCTTTTCTCTTTCTTTAACTAAACCATTTGCTCTATTTTTATACCATCATCTCTTTAATTATCCTCTACTTCTCTGTATTATTTTAATTAGGAATGGTGTGTAGCAAAAACTACAAAAATATATGGCAAATATATTTAGATAAATACATTCAATTTAAAACTCTAAAGCTATGAAAATTGGTGGAAAGTGACAAAGATGGATAATACCACAGACACAGCAGTTGTAACTAATGATGGATCAATCATTTGCAGAATAACAAAATTAGATGGGAGATATGGGGGCATGCAATGCTATTTTAAGGCATTTGGATATATATTTACCCTGTTTTAGAATAGAGTTCCCAGTTCAGCAGTAACATGCTACCTTATATAGATCCTAGAGCGCAACCGGTCAGTCAGAAAAAAGCAATTGAGTCAAATGATTTAGTTTTACAAACCCCCTCTGTCATTTGCTTTCTGTTGTGATAAATATATGATAGGATCAGATTAGTGAGTAATTATATATTCTGATTGTGTGTGTCAATTATATCTGGGCACCTAGATATAATGAGATAAAAATAATGCACAGAAATCAGAGTGTCATCAGGATAATCTCTGCCCTTTATTTAGACAGTCTGTCTCTTATATAGCATAGAACACGTCACAACTTATTAGCATAGTTGGAAATAGGGTTAAATACAAAATTGCAAGCAACTGTCTTTTCAGACAATGTTTACTCGGCAAAACACCATCTAAAAAAAACCCCTGTTTGCTTCAGATACATTGTCTCAGCAGTATCTGAAGCAAAAACAGGAAACAGGATACAGATGTTTTATACATAGACACTCTACAGATCACGCACTTAAACATTCTAGTGAGATAAGGAAAATGCTGACATACTTTTATAATTTCTACAACATACAATTTTTATAACATACAATTAATTTCTAAATGAAGCAATTAAAATACCTAACATATCCCTCCTCTTATAAATGTATTAGACCAAGGTCTTAAGGCAAGGTTCAGGTCATAGTCCTTTCTTTAGTGAAGAGTTGGGGTCTGGACCATCATGGTGCTTCTCTTAATCCACTTGTTTTTATACATCATCAATGTCATGATCAAGATAAGAATCAGATTCTCCTTGAGTGAGGGGTATCGTCTCTATTAGGTATTGTTGAGTTACTGCTTGGTCAACAACCTTATTCACCAATCCACGGATGCATGGTATCACACAGCATCCTAACAAAATGATCAGTGTTAGGACTGTGCCAACAGTGATCAATATCCCTCTGATGTAAGCTGCCCATTTACCAAAGGTGTCTTGGAGCCATTTAGACAGAGGATCATTAATACCGGAATTTTCTGCTAGTTCATTTGACAGGGCAGTGAGGCCTTCCAGTGCTTTGGTCACAGATCCGTCTGGAGCTGTGTTGTTGGGTATGAAAGTGCAACAGGCAGTCCCAAACATTTTACATACCCCTCCTTCTTTCGCCAACAGCATGTCCAGAGCTATCCGGTTCTGCCAAGCCATCAGGCTAGTTCTATCCAGTTGCTCTGCCAAGCCTTGAACTGCATCTCTGGTATAATTTACGAATCTCTGTTGATTATAGTAGATATAGTTGATCCAATCTACATTCTTATTTATAGTCACCCACCAGGAGATGATGGTTTCGAATCCAGCCGCCACTTGATTTCGGGCTTTAAACTCATCAGGTACTCCTCTCGGAATCCCAATAGAATCAATGTATATTCGGTCATCAAAGCTCCCCTTTGGAACTGACCTTCTGGCCCGCTTCAGGTTTTTTTCGGTTATCCACATCATACCAGCACTTCTATCAGGCAATATATAAAACGGTTGAGCCAGTTGGATCAGGGTACATATTCCACCCCACAGTGAGGGTAATACTTGTCTCACTTGTTTACCTCCACAATACCACCAGATATCTGCTCGTCCAACTAAGTGGTTGGAAAACAATGTGTCTGGATATTCTTTACTGCCCACGTGTATAATGTCCGAACAATAAGGTGCTTGCCCAACACTTATTCTTGAGTTCTGTCCGGTACGGTTAAAGCACGTAAAATTACCCGGGTATATCATAAATTGGGGTGGTTGGATCCTTGACACTGGTGGGTACAAATAGTGTAGAGCAGTACAATTGGATACTGGCGCTATTTGTTGGAACAACTGTAACATGCACTTCAGTCCCGTTTCATCATTCTGTTGGTTCAGTTTAAATGGTACCGTTGCCATTGATGGTCTGGCAGTGGAACATGCTATGCAGTTACTCATTTCCATGGAGGCTGCTGTATACAGCATCCATTCCAACCAGATGTTTTTTTCTGCATACCCAGTCTCAATTTCAAAAGTGTCAATCAGGCGGTCAGGTTCCAAATAAATGACCTGTGAGGGCACAGTCCTATTCACAGGACTCACCTTGGTGAGATCAATAGTCTGTCTGGGCTCCTCTTTTTGCAGTACCTGAATATGCAAATATTCCATATTGTTACCTCTGCCTGAGGTGTAAATTCCAAGAGTATATCTCCCCTCATCACACTTTTGTGGGTCCTGGAGGGTGATCCGGATGGGGTTGCATAGCTGATTTTGGCTGCAAGAGGATGGCTCCACACCCCGTGTCAGCTTTAAGCGTCTCTTTGTACTTTTGCACTTCATGTGATTAGGTGGGGAGTAACCCCAGTCAGCTCCTGTATTCCATAAGGCCAGTTTCCAGCTAGGACATCTCTCATTTCCATACGGAGAGGCTATACACAAATATACTGGCGCTTTTCTCACCCCTCCACTACGTCCTCCTCCAGAAAGTCCACATCTTAGTACTTGACATAGGTCTATTTGGTTGGTTCCTATCTGCCCTTCCTTGAACACTAGGGTCACTTGGCCAGTTAAATTGACTTCCATCGTGTCTCTTCTCATTCTGTTCATCCACATCTCTCCAATAGATTGCGTCTGGTTGCCTCTGGGTCTTGTTACTTCTTCCCATATGATTATGGGTGCTACTATGCAAAGAGTTATCAAGATGAGGCATGTCAGTGAGATTCTTAGGCCACACCAGTTAGGTCTTTTGAACAGGTGCCAGGACATTTTCTTGGGCCAGTTGAGAACCCCAAAAACCCGCACCATTCGGTTCTTCACTGGGTTTGAGACGAGTTTCCCCCCCTTTGTAGCCCAGCCTGACTCGCAATGAGTCAGCTAGCAGGTTTTTAGGAATCAACTGGCTCAAGCTCTGGCACTTTTACTCTCTTGCAGTGAGTCAGGTGTATCCAGGTGGCTCGTTCGGCAACTTTCAAGGCAGTGGGTGTTGACAGCAGAACTTGGTACGGTCCTTCCCACCTGGCCGATGCCCAATTTTTACTCTTGATTACTTTAATTAGGACCCACTGGCCTGGTTGTACCAAGCAGGGTCCCTGCTGTTGCTGTGGAAGAGAGAGAGAGATGGAGGTAATATCTTTCTTACTTAACATTTTTCTCATATAGTCTGCTAAGTTTTCACTCATGTTCTCATCTTCTGAGATAAATGGTCTAAATTCTGGTAGTAGGAATGGTCTCCCATACAATATTTCAAACGGGGTTAACTTCTTCCTGCCTGGAAGCATGTGCATGTTTAGCATGACTAATGGTAAACAGTAAAGCCAATTTTTTCCTGTCGCTGCCATTGTTTTCCTCAATTTATTTTTAATGGTACCATTAGTTCTCTCCACTAATCCAGCTGACTGTGGGTGGTACGCACAGTGGTTTTTCAACTCTATGTGTAATGCTTTACTCAAGTGGTTGATAATCCTGTTCACAAAATGTGTGCCATTATCGCTATATATTTTCTCTGGTATACCAAACCTAGGAATTATTTGTGTCACTAAGGTTTTAGCCACTGTGATTGCGTCAGGGTGTGCACATGGTTTAGTTTCCACCCACCTAGAGTATACATCAATTATCACTAGGCAATATTTCTTCCCTTCACACTTTGTTAGTTCAATGAAATCCATACATATTGTCTGGAAGGGGTATGTTGGTTCTGGGAATGTGCCCCTTATGGGGTGATAGTTACCCTGAGGGTTATGTTGTGCACAAACAAGGCACCCTGCACAAAAATTTTTAAAATAGGTGTTTAATCCATAGGCTGAAAATATTCTGCTGACCATGTCTACCATACTCCCTCTTGAGACATGACTAATTCCATGGCTCAACATAGCTGCATATCTGAATAGCGATTTTGGTAAAATTGGTTTCCCTTCTATACTCTCATAAATATTATCAGCATTTAGTTTACTCCCTTTCTTCAACCAGTATGTTTTTTCCTGTGAGGGTGCATTTGCCTGTAGTTGCTGTAGAATACTCTTGTCAATATGGTTTACTAAATACACAGATGTGTAGCTGTGTAAGAGAAAAATGTGTATGTTTCCCGTTTGAGCCGCTTGCTTTGCAGCTGTATCTGCCCTGCCATTTCCTATTGAAATTGCGTCTGTGTTCGTGGTATGAGCCACACATTTACATACCGCAATCTTCAAGGGCAGTTGAATGGCTTCAAGTAACTGCAAAAGGAGTTGTTTATGAGTGACTTGCCTGCCAGTAGATGTGACCATACCTCTATTTTTCCACAATTGTGCAAATATGTGCACAGTTGAGAATGCATATTGGCTGTCGGTGTATATATTTACTATTTGTCCCTTTCCTATTTTACAGGCTTCAGTAAGGGCCACGATCTCAGCTGCCTGTGCTGAAAAATGTGATGGAAGTTTTCCTGCTCTTATAGTTTCTTCTTGTGTTACTACTGCATATCCCGTTGCATTTGTACCATCTTTGTTTCTACTTGATGACCCATCTACAAACAGAGTTAGTGTAGCCTCGGTGTATGCAACATCTCTAAGGCCGTCTCTTGGTGAGACTTCTTTTTCTATGATTTCAGTACATGCATGTGGTGTACCATCTTCCTGGATGGGAACTAACGTTGATGGGTTCAGTGTTGTGCACCTTTCTATGTGCAAGTGTGGTTGTGACAGAAGTATAGTCATGCATGATAAGTGTCTTGAAGGGGAAAGGTATGAAACCTTATTTTGTAGTAGAATGACAGATACAGCATGTGGTACTCTTAGAGTCAAAGGGTGGAACAGGACTAAGGCTGCTGACGCCAGAACTGCCATGGAAGCCGCCACTACAGCCTGTACACAAACCGGAAGTCCCCTGGCTACAGGGTCCAACCTGGTTGAGTAAAAAGCCAAGGGTCGGTCTCGCAGGCCATGTTTCTGAGTCACAACAGAAGTCATATAGCCTCCCCTTGAGTCAACAGTTTGTACAAATGGCTTGCTGTAATCTGGCAATCCCAATACAGATGTTCCCACTACTGTGTTCTTAAGCTGAATGAATGCTGCTTCAGCTTCATGTGTCCACGCTACCTTTTCATTAGCTGACATTGATTGTGCATGAATAAGGTCTTGTATGGGCCCTGTAAGTTCTGCATAGTTGGGAATCCAACTCCTGCAGAAATTTACCATCCCTAAGAAAGACATAACTTGTCTCTTTGTGACCGGCTTAGGGGCTTCTAGTATGGCCCTTTTCCTAACTGGGTCTAGTGATCGTCCCTTTCTGCTCACTAGGTATCCCAGGTACTTCACTTCTGCTTTCCAGAGCTGTAATTTATCCCGACTAACCTTATGTCCCTCTTCTGCCAGGAATGTGTGTTATCTGGCTGCATGTCATTTAGGAGTGTATGTGGATCTGGCACCGTGGGTACTCGGGAAATTACAGCTTTATTTACTGCTTGCAAATCCTGCACTAATCTCCAAGCTCCGGTTGTCTTCCTAACTGGGTAAAGTGGGGTGTTACATGGGGATCCTGGGCATTCTATTATAATCCCTTTCTCAATCAAAACTTTTATAATAGGTTCTATGCCCTTCTCTGCTTCAGGTTTTAGAGGATACTGTCTCTGATGTGGCTGAAAAGTACTTTTTGGGGTGATTTTTACTGGCTCTACCCCCTTTATAAGGCCTACATCAGCGGGCCCTGTGGACCATAAGGTGTCCGGAAGGCTCTCTAATGCTGCCTCCTGTTCCTGAGTGAACAGTATCTGTGTGTTGTGTCATGGTTCCTCTAACAGAAGAACTTTCTCCCACCTTGGATGACTGTAAGTGTATTCCTTTCTTTGTCTCAGTTACCCAGTTCAGGCTTTTCCGATATATTTTTGTGCTCGGGCATCTAGGGGAGAGTATAAAAGGATGCTCAAATGTTTGGCCGTTGAACAATCTCCCTGTGAGTGGGCATGATATAGGTTCGCTATTTGTCTGTCCTGCTGCTGACCTAACCAGTATGTTTTGTGATGACGTATAAATACTCCATGTGCCATCATCGCTCAATACTGACCTACAGGCTCCTGTATCGCATAAAAATGTTATCATTACCCCCTCTACATCTAGTTTAATGACTGGTTGTTCTGCTAGAGCCATTAAGTCTATACATGATTCTAAATTCAACACATCATTTATTTCTGGCAAATTTGCATCATTATTACCATACTCATACAATTCAGATTCATGCAATTCTTGTTCAGCAAATATTAGTAAAGGAAGGGTACAACCTGGTTCTAGTCATTTGTCAGTCTGGTCATCGTCATCTGCTCCCTCTTCCTCCTGGTACTTTTTGTTTCTGCAGGAACGTGCTAAGTGGCCGGCCTTGCCACATACGTAACAATTTCCATAAAATTTGTCCTCTGCTTCCACCTCGACCACGTCCACCTCCTCTCCCTCCACGTTTTTGGTTATTTCCACCTCCGTATTGACGATCTGGTGCCCGCCTGGTTCTGGCGGGCCGTCCCTAAGGTGGTGGTGTTGGAGGAGGTGGATTTGGAGCGGTGGCGGCAAGCAGGTATTTGCGGGCATCATCAAATTCGTCCTCTACATCATCACTATAATTGACCATATTCCCAGGAGTTGGAGGGGCGGTCAGTCGTGGAAGTCTTTTCTGTGTACACATAAACATATCCTCTTCCGAAGGAGAGAGGTGGTTAACATTACATGTCCCTCCCCCCGTAGGCACCGTCATTGTGATACACATTTGCCTTTTTGTTTTCATCTTCAACAATTTTTTATTTTTAGTATAGAAAATGTATTTACTTTTTTTTTTTTTTTTTTTATTTCCTTAATTAAGTAACGTTGCGTTTACTGTTCCTCTCCTATACTTCATTGTATATAGTAAAGCTCAATAAAGTTTGAACGTCTCCTATACCTTCCTTGTAATAAGGATTAATATTGCCAAGAAGTAGTGGATACAGGGCACTGATTTCCAGCAGAGGTAGTATAGTAGATGCTGTGTATCCAGTGGGTGCGGTGAGCATTGTCATCACTTAAAAGGGGTTATAATAACATGCCTTTGTCTCTCTTTACAGCAACCACACTTCTTCCCTTCTGCTATGTTCCCTTAAGGTGACAGACAGACATATTTTACATAAAAAAAACTAACACACACACACAGAGAAAATTGGAGTAGAAAGGGGATTGGTCTGCTATGTGGGGGGTTGGCCAGACCCTGCACATCTTCACATAATGCAGATCAATCACCTCCCTGCCCAAAGGTAAAGCATTGCGTAAAGGTACAAAGACACAGAAACTTTATATATATACACAAATACACATAAGAAAACAATTCTAGAATACAGTGTTCACAATTCCCACACATAAGTGTGTTTCTACCAGACATAAGTTACAGATGCACACCAGAAACCCTTTGCATAATAAACATGTCTTTAGAGATTACCTTGAAAACTGCAGGGTCTAGAAACCACACTCCCGGCAGTGCCATTTATGCCCTTGAGAGCCTATCCACCTATACATATACATATATATACACATATACATATGTATATACCCACATATATATATATATATATCTTGAACTCCTATAGTATCAATTAAAGTTAATAGATATACACAACAAATAATATCACAGGTACATGGAAATATACATAGCATTACATATACATACAACACCCAACAGACCTTTTATACATTTTCCAGAAATAATCTGTATATCTCCCACCCAGTGCTTCATACACACAATCTTACAGAGTATTTTAGTAAGAAGTTATGAATACACAGAAACTGCAGACAAAATATTTCAACATTGTATAACCAAGTAAAGAATGAGAAAGAATACATGTATATATATACATACACTCACAAGTACACAGAAACATACAGCATGTTTACAGGTATATATAATAACCAAGAAACTGTTATCCGTGTGACACCCCTCACAAACATACATACACCCGGTACCGGTATTTAAATCATACAAAATGGCAACATGCACACACATACATATTTTCTTGCAAGAGCTCATGTGAAAGTCAGACTCATTTACCCCTTTTTCATGGTAAGCTTTCTCAATATTGTTACGTACGGAGAACTTATTTTATAGTCTTTTCCTCAGGATAATGACTCTTTTACCTCCCTATGGGTAAGTTTCAACCCTTCTACCTATTACTAGGCTAGAAACCTAGTTGTACAACTCTTTTACCTAACATCACCGTAAGGTAAGGACCTACAGAACATACACACAAATGCAAAATGCAACAGAAATTCAGGTACTCACTGTCAGTTCGTTGTAAGCTGTGCCTTGTCATCCCCCGGAAAAACAAACACCTTGCCTCTGTGGTCCAACTGATCGTATATATCAGGCCTGAGGACTTTCTCAAGGGAAGGAAGTCCACAGCAACTTACCCCCCCCCCCCCCTTCCCCGTGCACGGTAAAAGGAGTTTTGCTTCGTCCGAGGAATGATAAGGGAAACAACCACCGTTCGAAGGACCAAAATGATAGGATCAGATTAGTGAGTAATTATATATTCTGATTGTGTGTGTCAATTATATCTGGGCACCTAGATATAATGAGAGAAAAATAATGCACAGAAATCAGAGTGTCATCAGGATAATCTCTGCCCTTTATTTAGACAGTCTGTCTCTTATATAGCATAGAACACGTCACAACTTATTAGCATAGTTGGAAATAGGGTTAAATACAAAATTGCAAGCAACTGTCTTTTCAGACAATGTTTACTCGGCAAAACACCATCTAAAAAAAACCCCTGTTTGCTTCAGATACATTGTCTCAGCAGTATCTGAAGCAAAAACAGGAAACAGGATACAGATGTTTTATACATAGACACTCTACAGATCACGCACTTAAACATTCTAGTGAGATAAGGAAAATGCTGACATACTTTTATAATTTCTACAACATACAATTTTTATAACATACAATAAATTTCTAAATGAAGCAATTAAAATACCTAACAATATATTTTATGTTGGATGTGCATTATGGTCAGTATGTTATAGAACTGTCTTGTATTTTCCTGATTTTGTCTTTGTTGCGTCTTGAAAGTTTAGGCGTGTGGCATAATGTGGTCCAAAGAAATCACTGTTTGGCATTTTACCTATTTCCATTACTTCTAAGTTTTGGAGATTACATTATTTATTTTAATTGATAAAGGTGTCAGCTGGCATGGAGGATGTGGAGAATTATTGATGCAATGCTTTCAAAATTTGTTTTTATTATGATCATTTGTGGTCTACTACTCGTTAATAGAAATTAGAAAATGTTTCCACCCATTGAGTGTTTATGATGTGACATAGTTTAGTATGCCATTAGGATTTAATACAATACTTGGCTCTTCCACCTGTAACTTGCAGGCCTTGCGATGAGTGCCTAAGGCCTAGCCCCTCCCAGCATATACTTTATAGGCCTCAAGGCGCTCATTGCGAACCGCACAATGAGCAGCTTTGCCGCTCATTTCTGCCCTTGGCCAACCTGCCACTTGTATTGGCCAACCCACCATGTGTCTTTTCCCCACCTCTCCATCCCCTTTGTGTCCTTTCCCCCTCCTCCTGTGTCTCCTTCACCCCTCTCCATCTTCTGTGCCTCATTTTCCCCTCTGCCAAGTCCCCCCCTCTCCCTCCCCTCTGTCTCCTTCGGGCATGGTTGATGCGTGCTAACTACATGTTCCATCTTTTATTGGATTGCAAAATATAAATAATATCTTACTGGTCTAGGAATAGGAGGTGGTGGAATGTACCATTTTCTAGAAGTTGGTAATGGAATGTACCATTTTCTAGAAGTTGGTAATGGAATGTACCATTTTCTAGAAGTTGGTAATGGAATGTACCATTTTCTGTATTTGGACATGCTATAAAAAGGTTATGTCTTGTATATATTTGTTGTCAGCAGCAGACATTGTGAATGTTCTTCTGTTGCTGATCCACGAGTGTCCAAATAAACTGAAGAAAATCAGAGGCCTCTGTGTTTTGGTGTCATGACCGGGTTTTGGAGTAGAATGTGGGTTTGTGGATGTTGTTTTTCTTCTACAAAGGCTAGAAGGGGCTCTTATCAGTTGTGAGTTATATGATTACTATACAATCACTCCTCTATAAATAAACATGTTACGTTGTTGCTATCTGTCCAACCTCCACCCTTTCTCTCCTCTGTCTGTATTTTTGTGCTCCCTTTATGTATATTTATTTTCCTCCTGTCTCTCCTGTCATCATGTCACTTATAATGACCATTTGGACTAGTAGAGTGAGCCCAAATACTGTGGGCCCTATTAAATTCGAGCCTCGGATGAAATCGTATCTCGTAAATGCGCATCGTAACTCGATTTACGATATCCGAGTCGACTTGCGATTGACTTGCGATTGACTTGCGTAATTTCGGACTACTTTGCCGAGATTTGCCTACGATAAGCTACGTAGTAAGTAGCGGACAAGAATTCCTTCCGGACGCTCGTATCTCGCAAATTCGCTAAGTGAACAAAAAAAACACGTAAAATGGTTTAGGCATTACGTACAGACAACTTAAAAATATAAAAGTGAGTTTAACAGAGGAAAAGCATGGAAGGCCATTACAATTGTTTTCACCATCCCCTCCCCCCACCAAAGCAAAGGCATTATACAACCAATTAGTTGTTACATTTTGAATGAAAAGCCATGCTGCAGCTTACATAAAGCAAAATTACTGACACACTACCTCATTACATAAAAACACAAAAACCTCAAAATAATGCCATATTAACCCTGTTATTTTGTATACATGTTGCTCATCACATCTACATTTGGGAACACAAATATGGGGCACATGGAGTATGTGAATATGTCCTGTTCAGTCTTTCGGTCGGGTCCGACTGTGACCCTCTGTCACTGCTTTCTTACAAGGTTCCTATGCTGGTGATACCGGAGTGGTTTGTCAGTTCCCTCCCCAGTGGTTTGGGATTTTGCCCTGCATTCTGCTTTCACTCAAACCCCCACAATGACCCTTAATGGGATGGCTCACAGCTTCATTGAAATACACAATACCTCTTGTTTGGTCTTTCGGTCGGGTCCGACTGTGACCCTCTGTCACTGCTTTCTTACAAGGTTCCTATGCTGGTGATACCGGAGTGGGTTGTCAGTTCCCTCCCCAGTGGTTTGGGATTTGGCCCTGCATTCTGCTTTCACTCACACCCCCACAATGACCCTTAATGGGATGGCTCACAGCTTCATTGAAATACACAATACCTCTTGTTTGGTCTTTCGGTCGGGTCCGACTGTGACCCTCTGTCACTGCTTTCTTACAAGGTTCCTATGCTGGTGAGACCGGAGTGGGTTGTTAGTTCCTTCCCCAGTGGTTTGGGATTTGGCCCTGCATTCTGCTTTCACTCACACCCCCACAATGCTATTAGGACTATTATTCCTCTCAGTATGTATGGATCTATTGCAGGTTAACTAGTGCTCATTAGTTTACAGCTATAGTAATGTGACACTAATGTGATGCTTGTCGATGTCCCCTAACCCCAACCATTGAAAACACACCGACATGGGGAGAACAGAATAACACAGCTTTATTTTTGGACACAGACCGCAATCAGCAGTGGTCAAGACTGTGCATTAATATCATGGGTGTGGTGTGGGCGGGTCCCGAGAGAGCAAGGGGCTAAATAAAAAAAAGGGGATACCTACAGGGGTCAATCTAATAGTCTAGAATAAGCATGATGCATAGCACCTACCAGGGTCACATGCTGCAACCGGAACCAGAAATCTCTCCATTTAACTGAAGAAACCATTAGAGTGCATGGCACTTACAACTTGTCTGAATCTGTTCAATTGAACAAATGATTCAACCTCTGGACTGTGTAATCCAATCCAGTTTCACACATACAGTGTGGTGTGTGAAATTGCTCACAAAAATGAATGGTCAACAAAATACAAAAAAGGCGGAGGAGGCTAAAAAAAAATAATGACAATGCATGTACAGTAAAGTGCTAAATACTGTACCAATATACCAACTCACCTGATTCCCATCTGCAAGCTTTACTAACTATTAGCTAGGTCTATGGATAATGAGTAATATGGGCAAATACCCATTAATATGGACAGGACACAAATGTCAGCAGCCACATTCACTGTTTCTTACATCAGATCCAAAGATCTGTTCTCAGACCGATATTGAGGTCAGGATCACATGCTTTATTAGTGCATATATTAATGCTGGCTGTCATTAACATGCCATTGTGAGACTTTGCAAGTCCACCGCCATAGAGGTATTAGTCTACATTTCAGCTAACAATAATCATGTCTGAGATATCTGGCAATATGATAGTTTTAAGATTGTGGGAGATACATGTTAAGGAGGGGGCTGTCATTGGAGTAATGTCTACCTGAGAGGCACTGGGAAAACCTTACGCCTCATATAATTCCTCCACTATGCTTGCAGATGTAGGAGATGCCTTCATGGGCCTGAATTGTACCTAAAACAAAACAAATGGAAAGAAAAACATAAAGAGAAAACATAAAATCTAAGGGCCTAAAAAAAAAGGGGACTGCAGCATCCCTTCCCAACAGCATTCCCCAGTGACCATCAATTGATGGCATGTTCAACCGAACCCTACGTGTCCACAGAGAAGAGGATCATGGACCATGTGATGGGAGGTAGCCATCTGCATACAAAATGTCACCATCACATAGGCAAAGATCCAAAACTCTGTAGCCAGGCTAGATGAGGTCAGCATTGTGACCAATAGATTGTCACTGAAGAGTGCTGTTGAGAAGGCACAATTATGTCCACAGCCCCTAGGTCCTCCTCCGCCTGGGCACAGGACCTGCATCGTCCGCGGCCGGACGCCGTCTCCTTGGTGGTGGGGGAGCAGGAGGAGGTAGTGGCACCACGGGTGGTGGTGGCGGCGGAGGCATGGTGGAAGGAGAGGAGGGGCCAGGCTGCTGTTGGCTGGTGACCTGCCCCGTTCCCAGCAGCCTGACCAAATGCTGCTCAAGCCTACGACGATGGCTCCTCTCCTCCCTAAAGCGCCTGTCCAGGCTGCGCCTCATGCCAGAGATGTTGGCATCAATCCTATTCACGACGGCCAACAACTCCAGCAGCGCAGCCTCGGTCGTTGGTGGTGGGGGCTCGGGTCCTGCTGGCAGGGCCGGGTGGGAAGATGGCGGGGACAGAGTGGGGAGGATCTGGGACCCGGCTGGAGACAGGGTCTCGGATGTTGTTGTCCCCGGTGGCTCAGAGTGTGGGGAAGGAGGAGCTGTGGCATATTCCACTCCTTCTGAGGGCCCCGGCGAGATGGCAAGTCTTTGGAGGAGGGGGACAGTCGGGCTCTGGACAGGGGGGCTGTCAACGACCACGACCTCCCCCTCCGAAGAGCCAGGGCCCTCAGATGAGCCTGTAGCCTCCTCCCCCTGAGCGGTCTCCTGCGGGGCGGGGGCTGACGGCCCCGCTCGTGGCTCATCACTGGACCCAGACCTCCTACTGGATGCTGAAATAGAGAAAAGAAAGGTACATGTCATTAGTATGCTGATCAATACATTGATATGTTTTCACTCCTAACTATCTGACATCTAGGCCTGAACATGGATGATTCTCCTAATTGCAACTCCCATTAGCTCTCATTTGCTAGATTGGATCTATTCTTTGGTTTCTTGTCTTGACCTCTCCTGGCTCCTAACACTGTCTGGATTTTTCCTGCGGTTTCACTCCTAACTATCTGACATCTAGGCCTGAACATGGATGATTCTCCTAATTGCAACTCCCATTAGCTCTCATTTGCTAGATTGGATCTATTCTTTGGTTTCTTGTCTTGACCTCTCCTGGCTCCTAACACTGTCTGGATTTTTCCTGCGGTTTCACTCCTAACTATCTGACATCTAGGCCTGAACATGGATGATTCTCCTAATTACAACTCCCATTAGCTCTCATTTGCTAGATTGGATCTATTCTTTGGTTTCTTGTCTTGACCTCTCCTGGCTCCTAACACTGTCTGGATTTTTCCTGCGGTTTCACTCCTAACTATCTGACATCTAGGCCTGAACATGGATGATTCTCCTAATTGCAACTCCCATTAGCTCTCATTTGCTAGATTGGATCTATTCTTTGGTTTCTTGTCTTGACCTCTCCTGGTTCCTAACACTGTCTGGATTTTTCCTGCGGTTTCACTCCTAACTATCTGACATCTAGGCCTGAACATGGATGATTCTCCTAATTGCAACTCCCATTAGCTCTCATTTGCTAGATTGGATCTATTCTTTGGTTTCTTGTCTTGACCTCTCCTGGCTCCTAACACTGTCTGGATTTCTTATGCGGTCTGTAACTGCATAGGCTGCATTGGGCGCACCAGTACATGGACTCTATTGCTTAATTACTCTTGGGGTGGCCAGGAATGACAGTGATTTGTCAGCTTCATGGATTTAATGATACATCCATCCATCCCTTGTTAATTCCATGGAGCTGACATGTCAGTGTCCTTGTTGGTCACCATGTGTAGTGTGTGTGATGCACATGTGGTGGCATGTTGGTGTATGTGATATTCACCTGAACTGGAGGCTGGGTCGTGCTGGGCCACCGGGGATGAAGCTCCAGCTGCGGGCGATGGTCCTAGAAAGTCCCTTGCGATCCTCTCCCACTCCTTATAGGCGACACTGTGTCCCTCAGCTTCTCTGGCCATCTTCCTTTTCACCGTGGCCCTGATATCCACATATCCCTTGCCAATAGCCCCTTGCTCTCTCGACTGTGCTGGGGGACCCTGGCCTCCCTGAACTCTTCCTGAGGCCTGTCCCTTCCCCAAACTACCCCGCCCCCTGGGAACAGGCCCCTTCCCCTCTGTCCCTCCTCTCTTAGTGCCTCTGTCTCCCTCCTCCTCCTCCTCCTCCTCCTCCCCCCCCCCTCTGGGGACCACTCCTCCTCCTCCAGGGACACCTCCTCCTCTGGGGACACCTCCTCCACCCCCTCCGGGGACACCTCCTCCTCCTCCTCTGGGGACACCTCCTCCTCTGGGGACACCTCCTCCACCCCCTCCGGGGACACCTCCTCCACCCCCTCCGGGGACACCTCCTCCACCTCTCCTCCACCCTCCACTACACTCTCCTCACTCTCCTCACTCTCCGCTCCTCTCCTCTCCTCCTCTCTCCACCTATCTCCTCCCTCCATGCTCAAATAATACAAAAATAAGGATAACTCAAAATAAGTGTAACTGTTATATATGTGATGGAAACAAAAGTGTATGTTCTATGTGTTTTTAATAACTGTTGGGGGATGCGGTGCAAAGGTTGGGGGGGGGGGGGTGTGTTGTGTGTCCTAACGCTATGTATGTCTCTATGTGTCTTTAATCTATGTGTCAGGCAAATATGTGTAATGTGTAAATATGTGTAACTCTTACGTGTAAATATGCTAGTAATAAAATACAAAACAATCAAAAAGAGTGCGCCTACAAATCAAAAGAACGATAAAGAAATAAAAGTATTACTGGAATGTCTGTTGGAAAGAAAAGATGTGTGTGCTATGTGTATTTAATAAGTGGTGGGGGATGGGGTGTGTTGGGGGATGGGGTGTGGTGGGGGGAATAAGTGTGTGGGGTGTGTGTCCTAACTATATATATGTCTCTATGTGTGTTATTTAATCTATGTGTCTTGCAAATATGTGAAATCTGTAAATATGTGTATTGCTTAGAATATAAGTACTTAGGAAGTAAACAAGAAACAAGACAAAAAAGTAATCTACCTCTCTCCAAACCACTAATCTCACAACTCAAACTCTCTCCCACCTGCTCCTGAAACTGCGTGCTAACTCCAATGGCTCTTACAACACAGTCAGCGCATGGGTTTGTATCAATCACATTTATAAGCTCATACTGTCAATCAAATTCTTAGCTCGTACGTGATTGGCTGAGAGGCGTGTCTCGCTAGGACGTCCCCTTATCAGCTTGCGAGCGCGCCAACAGACTCAGCCAATTACATACGCACTTATAGTGTCAGGCCGCCAAGTGCGTATGTAATTGGCTGAGAGTCCCAATACATACGCACTGGGCGTCCCGCGTTGGGCTTCTCAGCCAATTACATACGCACTTGGCGTCCCGCGTTGGGCTTCTCAGCCAATTACATACGCACTTGGCGTCCCGCGTTGGGACTCTCAGCCAATTACATACGCACTTGGCGTCCCGCGTTCGGACAGCCAATTACATGCGGCCAAGTGCGTATGTAATAGGTTGAGAGGCTTCTTGACTTAAAATCATCAGCTGGAATGCCATGTAAAGATCCACAGGTGACCAATGGCAAAGCAGAAATTAACGTGCCTAATACCAGATCATGCAATCAACAAGCTATATAACCCCATCCCCAACAAGTCATCAGCATGTCTGAAACAGCATGGATGATCATGTGAGAGGGATGATGGCTAGGATGAGTGGGCGTATGAGGTTGAGACGCTTTTGTGCAGCTCAACTAGCACAGTATGAAGACCAGGAAGCAAGGTGTGTGATTGAGGGGGTGATGGGGAGTGGCAGAGAGGAATGTCTGGGAGTGAATGAGGGTGTGAGTGGTGATGTGATCCATGCTGGGGCAGAACCAAGCCAGGCAAGGGAATTACCACAGGCCATGCCTAGTATCGTGGGGGTGGATCAGGGAGGAGAGAGAGCTACAGTAGCACAGGGACAGATGGATATAGGGCCACCTGCACCCAGGGAGGCTGACAATGTTGTCGGTGATCAGCTGCTGGGGGGAGTACAGGATGTGTTGGCTCAGGCAGAAGGGGGGGAGCCTGACCAGGAGCCTGACCAGGAGCCTGACCAGGAGCCTGTGAGGAGGCGGGCACCCAATGTGTACAGGGAGAGACTCACATTAGAGGGGTTAACTGATGGGGAGGTGTATGAGCGTTTTCGGCTGACCTGTGCCAGTCTTGGGGAGCTCTATGAGGTTCTCAGAGCGGACCTTGAGCCTCGCTCACGGGCAAATAGAGCCATCCCAGGAATGACACGGATGTTAGTTGCAATACACCTCCTTGCTTCTGGGAGCTTTCAGACCACCCTGAGCATAGCCGGAGGAATGTCTCAGCCAAGCCTCTCGAATTGTCTGAGTGCATTCCTCCGTGCTATTGGTCGGAGAGCTGCCAGATACATCAGTTACCCTAACACTGCTGAAGAGATCTCGAAGGTGAAGTTTGATTTCTTCCAATTAGGAGGTATCCCCAATGTGCTTGGTGCTATTGACTGTACACACGTGGCACTGATACCTCCTAGAGAGCAAGAAGCGCTGTACAAAAATCGTAAGCATTATCATTCAATCAATGTACAGGTTGTTTGCGATGCGAACATGCGCATACAAGGTGTGTTTGCAGGCTTCCCGGGAAGTGCTCACGACGCCTATATCCTGCGTGCATCCGGAATATATGACATCTTTGAGTCCGGCAGATTTCCATCCGGATGGCTACTGGGTGAGTACACATTAGTAATGGCAGTCAACCATATCTTACTATGACTGGATACAATAACACATACGGTAGATCATGTTTCCCTCTATTGCTCTGATGTTCACATGTGCATTACGGAGTAATACTACCAAAGCCAGAACAGAATAGCTCATTGCTGGCCAGAACCCTGTGTTAGCTTGGCCAAACAGTATGCAGTTCACAACAACATATGACAAAAACCATAACTGATTAATCATTAGGTTTATGTTCTGATGCATTCCCTTGTATCCTGTGACATGGACATCTCTAGCCTACATAACGTGTTGTGTGTTCTTGTACGGCCTATGTAAGTGAGATGTCTTCAGAATTCATCTGATAGAGGAGAATTAATATTGTTTGGCAAACTTTTTCTTGCCTGAATATATCCCGGAATAAACATGAATTAGCTTACCTTGAAGTTAACAAAATCTCCAAGGTCTTTTGGCATTTGCGTTTGATCGTGTCCGCCCCTGGGAAATTCCACCTGAATTAGCATCACATTTACGTTCACAAGAATACACGATCACGCTTCACCTCAGACCTCTGGCATGTGCTCGTTACAAGAACTGCAACAGTGACTTCCTGTGCTCTCTACCAGAAGGGTCGCAATATGTACCCTGTTGTATTTCCCTTGTATCTCCGCCTCATGTAAGTGTCCTGTGTGTGTGAACATCTGGATTTTCCATTTGTTGAAATCACATTATAATTGATCTGAAGCTTCAGATAGAATCCATGTGTTAATACCCTACTAATTATCCTATCAGATGCATCCATGATCTATCTCCCTTACATATATCTTTAACTGTGTATTAGTCACAGGGATGTGTTGATAGGTCATGATGACGATATTTGGCCATATGCTTTGTCAAACATCACAACATCCTATTCATATCAACATCATATTTTATTTCCACCAGGTGATGCAGGATATGGGGGTTTGCCGTGGTTGTTGACCCCTGTGAGCAATCCCAATACTCGGGCAGAGGCGCGGTATAATGCTGCGCATAAAACCTGCCGGAATGTAATTGAGCCTACCTTTGGTGTACTAAAGATGCGCTTCAGATGTTTACATTCCACTGGGGGGGCTCTACAATACAAGCCCCAGAAAGTTTGTCGCATCATCATTGCCTGCTGCTGTCTGCACAATATAGCACTACAGGCCAACTGTCTGGGGGACATTGATGCGGCTCCGCTACCTGGGGAGGAAGAGCCTTTATTTCCCCCTGAAGTGGATAATCTGCAGGGGTCACAACAACGTGCCCGCCTAATTCGTGAGTACTTCACATGTAAGTACATACCCAATATGCATGGAACACAGTCTAATGTATCTGGATTATGCCTAACTCCCAAATCCACCTCTATCCATCGCCCTTGTCATACAGAATTCCAACCAGTCCACAGTAGAGGAGAGTTCACTGACGTTGTCGATGTTTGTACACTGGAACAAGCCACATGATCAGTTATAGGTAAGTAAGCACACATTCCCATACACATCTTAAGTACTGACGGTTAGAAACATCAATGGCATAGATAATTTTAGTGGATTATATATCCCACTATGTTAATGTATATATGCCCCACGTTACATTGTTATCTAGTATGATCTGCAATACGCAGAATTATTGTTAATTGATCCAGAGGAAGTCACCGAACACCAAAATGTGAAGCTTTGCCAATTGTCTACACAGGGCAGAAAAATATAACATTCCTTCCTGAGCCCAGATACTGGTGATCGTATTCATCACTGGATCAATACTCCCTATCTCTTTATCCAGGATAGCCCCTAATGCCTGTTTGGTTTTGTAATGTAAAAAGATACCCAATCCCTTTTTAAAGTCACCTACAACCTCTACGGACCAGGATTGCTCACATTGTCTGATCCTGCCAAACCACATGAAATGGGATCCAAATGTGGTTGAAAAATACCATACACACATACTTTGTCTAATTTGTGACTATAATCCTAACATCATATTAACCTTACAGAGCTGCTGTCGTGTGTCAACTCTTCTTTAAACAACCTAGACATGGAAAAACATGACCAGCAACAGAACTGCTACATCAATGTGAACTACATAGTGAGTATTTGTGTAATAATATGTCCACGTATGCTGAAGGACACAAATAACACATCAATCACTTTATTAATATCGGCCTATCTCTTTCCAGAATACAGCAGATAGGTAAGCGGTGATAACTAATGACGATCCACAGCGCACGTGTCCTGGTGGAACAAATCACCTCGTGGATGAGCTTGGGACTGCGTCCAAGGTAAAACACCACATTTGGCTCTCCAAAGATGCATTAATGTGTAATCTATGTGATATTCCTACATCATTAGCCACATGAGTAGCTCGTTTCATATGTAGGGAAAGAACAGTGAAGACGTTTGTATGAAATGAGCAACATATATCGGTACAGTGGATCGAAAAGGTCTAAAGTCTACACACCCCTGTTAAAATGTCATGTTTCTGTGCTGTCAAAAAATGAGACCAAGATAAATCATTTCAGAACTTTCTCCACCTTTAATGTGACCTATAAACTGGACAACTCATTTGAAAAACAAACTAGAATCAGTTAAGTAGAGTGAAGAAAAAATCAAAAAAGAAAATCACATGGTTGCATAAGTATGCACACCCCTAAACTAATACTTTGTTGAAGCCCCTTGTGATGTTATTACAGCATTCAGTCTTTTTGGGTATGAGTCTATCCGCATGGCACATTGTGACTTTTCAAGATTTGCCCACTCTTCTTTGCAAAAACACTTCAAATCTGTCAGATTGCGAGGCCATCTCCTGTGCACAGCCCTCTTCAGATCACCCCACAGGGATTTAGGTCTGGGCTCTGGCTGGGCCATTCCCAAACTGTAATCTTCTTCTGGTGAAGCCATTCCTTTGTTGATTTGGATGTATGCTTTGGGTCGTTGTAATGCTGAAAGATGAAGTTCCTCTTCATGTTCAGCTTTCTAGCAGAAGCCTGAAGGTTTTGTGCCAATATTGACTGGTATTTGGAACTGGTCCTAATTCCCTCTATCTTAACTAAGGCCCCAGTTCCAGCTGCAGAAAAACAGCCCCAAAGCATGATGCTGCCACCACCATGCGTCACTGTGGGTATGGTGTTCTTTTGGTGATGTGCAGTGTTGTTTTTGCGCCAAACATATCTTTTGGAATTATGGCCAAAATGTTCAACCTTGGTTTCATCAGACCATAACACCTTTTCCCACATGCTTTTGGGAGACTTCAGATGTTTTTTTGTTTTGAAAAATGCAGCCTGGCTTGGACGTTTTGCTTTGTAAGAAAAGGCTTTCATCTTGCCACTCTACCCCATACGCCAGACATATGAAGAATACGGGAGATTGTTGTCACATGTACCACACAGCCAGTACTTGCCAGATATTCCTGCAGTTCCTTTAATGTTGCTGTAGGCCCTCTTGGTAGCCTCCCAGACCAGTTTTCTTCTGGTCTTTTCATCCATTTTGGAGGGAGCTCCAGTTCTTGGTAATGTCACTGTTGTGCCATATTTTCTACGCTTGATGATGACTGTCTTCACTGTGTTCCATGGTATATCTAATGCCTTGGAAATTCTTTTGTACCCTTCTCCTGACTGATACCTTTTAACAATGAGATCCCTCTGATGCTTTGGAAGCTCTCTGTGAACCATGGCTTTTGCTGTGGGATGCGACTAAGAAAATTTCAGGAAAGACCAACTAGAGCAGCTTAACTTAATTTGGGGTTAATCAGAGGCACTTTAAATGATGGCAGGTGTATGCTGACTCCTATTTAACACGATTTGGAATGTGATTGCTTCATTCTGAACACAGCTACATCCCCAGTTATAAGAGTGTGCAGACTTATGCAACCACATTAGTTTTCTTTGATTTTTTCTTCCCTCCACCTTACAGATTTCAGTTTGTTTTACAATTGAGTTGTACAGTTTTTGTCACATTAAAGGTGGATATAGTTCTGAAATGATTTTTCATTGGCTAATTTGTTTACAGGAGTGTGTAGACTTTTTATAACCACTGTAAGTGACGAAGTAAGCGCTCCGGGAGCATGTGCAATGTAAATATTGACATGTTCCTTTTATGTTTCAGATCGCAAAGATTAGTCGCTTTCCACGGTCAGAACAAGGAATGATGAGCATTCCCACGTTCCAGGACTATGCTATTGTCACATTGCATCATGTATGTTCAGATGTCAGTCATCATGTGTTGCATCGGGTGTGATATCACATCCTCTACATCGATTTATATGTACCTATTGCTTTAGATCTGCCATTCTCTCCTCTACTTGGACTATTGTGAAGCCTGTATCATACTTCCTTCCAGATCTCTTCCTCAGTGCTGATGTGATCCTCCCTGTACATATGGGGAACAGTAAATCTAGCCTTGGAACATAACTGTTAATGAGGTTCCGTTTACCTTCAGTTATGAATATGCAACAGCAGATAATAGAGATGCTCATTCACAGAACAGAATACACCTCGAACTGGCCAGTTGGTTGGTAGTTCTGCTAACACCTGAAATTATTTGGAACACACTGATATGGTCCTGGTCATGTTCCCATCTGAGTGTCCAAACTTATGTATGTAGAGTCTTCTCTCATAGTGCCATTTCCAGTGACATGACCTACGGGGGTTCTAACATTGACTGATTGAGCACTTCTACCTCTGCAGTTGCATAGGAGTGTGTGTTGCGCGCACACACAAGACTACAGATTACTTCTCCCCATGAGCATATCTCCTTCTGTATTGTTGGGTTTGAATATTGAATGTTATCCTGATATATTTAATAATATAACTGATATTGCCTCACGTTGGATGATGCACTGTATCTCCCCCCCTCAACTGATCATCTATACCAATGTCACCCCCCCTGCGTGCATTCTGGCCCCATGTCCCTATTTCCGTGTGTTACTGGAACTCTGTATCCTACCCACCTCCACCATGATACTGAGCAGGCCTGTGGTAATTTGTCACTGTGTGGCTTTGTGAACAATTAAACCGTTTTTTTTCACTCAATGTTTGTGTAATCCTGTATATTTACCATGTAACAATTCAATTCCCCTGAAAGTCAGATGTGCTCATCACCATCAGTTAGTGGTGTAACTATTCGGGGCAATCTGCGTTGACATTACTACATAATCATGAATGTCGATTCATATCATTCAAGTTGAGCCCTTCAAGTCATTATATACAACCCTGCATGTCTCTAGACATGATTTCAGAATACACACCCCTCCAACTTGCACCTACATGTATATTGGCAAGGTACAGATTAATGTAGCATATGTATCTATGTAAACACACACAGATATATGTATTTAACAATGACACTTCATTCTCTCTGTATTGTCGCAACTAGAAAGCATGATATGGTCCAAACACACAGAAACAGTGATAACAGTATAACAATCATACTTTATTGCATACACAGAGTACAAACAGAAATAGACAGGAATGTGCATTAATATCATGTGTGTGTTGTGAAGAGATCCTAGTATGGCAAGGGGCTGTGGCAAATCTGAGGACATCTGAAGAGGAAACAGACAACATCATCAGGGTAATGCATAGCATCTCCTAGGGTCACATGTGGTCAGGACCCCACAGTAACCAACAGCATATAACACGACATCTAATCAACATAACCATTAATGCGCATACAACAACCATATGGTTGCCAGAATAAACAGACACTATAAAACAGGGATCATGTCATACTAAGCGATTTCACACACAGTGTGAATTGGTCAATAGATGATATGAATCTGGAAAACAGAGGTAGGAGGTGTTAGAACAATCAGAAGCTGTTATTAGAGTACATTGTTTTTGCTTTTGACACTACTCTAAACCAACTAACAGGAACATCATCTCCGAGCAGTAAGAACCATATTTATTCTATCCTGTTCAGTCAGCCTTCCAGGAATATGCTTAGGATGTGGAATAAGACAAGGCATGCTTCACTGTGAACACAATCCTTCAGCAAAATGTACTATCACTATCTATGTGGAATAGTTGTGCCATGCTGATATCACATCTCACTTCTAAATGGGTGGTACCAAGGCCAGACAGATTACACTGTTCACATTACCCCTAAACACATGCACATTGATCATGAAGTCAAACCCTGGAAATTGCCACTTTGGTTTGGATGACATGAAAAAACTGAAGCCAATTTCATAATGTTTCATAATGGAATGCTATAAAAACTTATGTGGAATTGCTGGTTTGGATTAGCAGATAGTAATGGGACTGTGCAACTCGATAGCCTGTACACTGATCATTATAATGGAAGATCACACAGTCATGTTTCTTAGTGAAAAGATATGTAGTCATATATTTCATTTCAGAGCCATCTGCAGTGGGGAATAATCCTGATAGAATGCCCATTGTGAACTGGGTTGAGTGTTTACTCACATGATGGTATTGTACTGCTCGAAGATGAATAAAATGTCTTCATAGTTGTGAGATTTGGCTATTAACACCTACAAAGACAAAGACAATGTCTCATTCCGAACAATATTATGATTAAATACAGCATTTAAGCTCAAGGTCAATTCACATTGAACATCAATTGTTAAAATGTTCAACATAACCAGACATGTACACACTCTGTAGCCAATATTATGTCAACATGTATAACAATCTGTATTCTGTGAGGAGTGGTCAGGAGGCCCTCTCGGATGGTCCTAACACCTCCTACTCCGAGTTAGCGGGCCCCCACCGTCTGTGCCCGCGGCCCGTCTCCCTCTTCCATGCCTTGGTGTGGGATCAGGGGGTGCCACTACAGCAGGTGGCTGGGGTTCATGGGTGGGCGATGTCTGAGATGAGGAGGCAGACATCTCAGGTTGAGATTGGACAACCGAAGGCTGGAGAGGTATGGGCTGGCGACGGAGATTACGCAATAATGCGCATCTCTCCCGGCTTGCGCGTTCCTCATATCTCTCCATCCTTCGGTTGTGCCTCCTCATCTCAGCATATATGGCCCGTGTGGTGGCTGAGATGACCCTATTTCCAGCCAGGATGGCCCTGCTAACTGCCAATTGATTTTCACTGATGGCCAGCATTTGACTTGCTAGCTGGCTTTGGGCCTGGTCCTCTTCGTCAATGTGAGCCATGATGTTCTGTAATTGGGCAGGGAGATGTGGCAGAGGACCTGGAGGTCTGGCGGCTGGGCGGCTGGCGGCTGGGCGGCTGGCGACTCCGCGGCCGGCGACTCCGCGGCCGGCGACTCCGCGGCCGGCGACTCCGCGGCCGGCGACTCCGGGGCACTTCCTCCCGGGGCACTTCCTCCCGGGGCACTTGTGGCTGGTGCACCTCCTCCCGGGGCACTTGGGGCCGGGGCACTTGTGGCCGGTGCACTTCCTCCCGGGGCACTTCCTGCCGGGGCACTTCCGGCCGGGGCACTTCCTGCCGGGGCACTTCCTCCCGGGGCACCTCCTCCCGGGGCACCTCCTCCCGGGGCCCATGGTGGAGCCCAGGCTGAGTGCGGTGCCCCGTATGTCGGGGGAGCACAGTATGAGGGGGGAGCCCAGGGTGAGGGCTGTGCCCAGGGTGAGGGCTGTGCCCAGGGTGAGGGCTGTGTCCAGGGTGAGGGCTGTGCCCAGGGTGAGGGCTGTGCCCAGGGTGAGGGTGGAGCACCAGATGAGGGTGGAGCCCAGGATGAGGGCTGTGCCCAGGATGAGGGAGGAGCCCAGGATGAGGGTGGAGCCGCTGAGGGTGGAGCCGCTGAGGGTGGAGCCGCTGAGAGAGGCACAGGATGGTGTGGCTGGTGCAGGCCCTGAGGTGGCCACGCCGAAGAGGGCCCGGGCATCACTTCCCGCTCCGTATGAGCAAGTGATGTGGATACTGCAATGGAATAAACATATATTTCAGTTGGTTGCCATACACAATTGCCAGCTATGCATTTACATATCATTGACATCATGGTCACCTGTGAGTGACTGTGGTGCTTGTGTTACACAGATGAGCCACGGGCTGCATAATGAGCATTGTGGATCATGGCTCATATGAATGTGTACTGCATGTGCCTCAGACACGTGCTCTGCTGCATCTGCTGTGCAGTGTGTGAGACTGACCAATCGGACAAGTTTCCAGCAATGGTTGTTAATATGCAGCTGAGACATGGGCAAGGTTAGGATAGTATATGACACACATGCAGTGCTACAGAGTCTGTATCCACAGATGCCGCACAGCAAAAATTTTATTCGCGATCGCAGTGGAGGCCAAAGTCAGGCCTGCATTTGTGGATAGCCATGCTGCACCCAGCTGAGAATATCATTCTCCAAGTCATTAAGTCTAATTGACTCATCTGTTCACATAAAGGAAATCCACATATACAGGCCTGTGCGCATCCCAGCAAGTTTGACTTTGGACACCCTGCTCTATTGCAATTAATCTGGATATAATTAGAAATTGACATATCAGGGAGACAAATTATGAACATGATAGGTTTGCTACCAGGTCTGAAATGGTTATTGTCGCCCCATACATTTTTAGTCAACCATAGGGCTTACAGTGCTATTGGATGTGAATTATCCCTGTGTGTGGGCAGGGGTGTAGGAGGCCATATAATTCTTGAGAAAGGGTGGGCAGGTTCAGGCCTGGAGGGCCACACAGGTGAGCCAATCGCCTTTTCAGTCATCCTGATTGACTCACCTGTGCCCAAAAAGGATATCCTGAAAGTCTGGCATGTATGTGGCCCTCCTTACCCACCCCTGTTCTAGAGGGATACAGCTCATTATATACAACAGCCAGAACACAAGCCTATTTATACATACATACATACAGCATGATATCCTGAAAGTCCGGCATGTATGTGGCCCTCCTTACCCACCCCTGTTCTAGAGGGATACAGCTCATTATATACAACAGCCAGAACACAAGCCTATTTATACATACATACATACAGCATGATATCCTGAAAGTCCGGCATGTATGTGGCCCTCCTTACCCACCCCTGTTCTAGAGGGATACAGCTCATTATATACAACAGCCAGAACACAAGCCTATTTATACATACATACATACATACATACAGCATGTTATCTGCAGGCTTTTAGACAGCCCATCCCCCCACAATCTCAGCCAACCATGTGTGTGATATGATACTCACGTTGCAGGGTGTTAGGACAATCTGTGTCCATCTGCCCTGGTATTCCCACCACAGATTCAGAAGGGATGAAGCGCATCACTGTCCTCTCCCATTCCTTATAAACATAAGTGACCGCGGGCCCACCACCAGTCTGACGTGCTGCTGCTGCCTCATCGGACATCTTTCTTTTCACAGCCATCTTTAAATCGTCAAACTTGTGCCGCACTAACCTCCAGTCCCTATTACTAACCCCTACTGCCGACACAGCTCTGGCAATTTGGGACCAGGCCTGCTGCCTCTGGCTGGCATTAATGTCTCTGCCACCACATATAATTCCCTGGCGGGCACAGATTTTCCTGAGGAGAACCTGGATCTCCTCTGGGCTATAATTGGGGGCCCTGGGCCTTGCCACAACCCGTTGCCTTACAGACGGTGCCTAGTCTTCCTGTTCTATCCCTGGGGCCGCTCCCTCATCCCCACTACCTCCCACCAAGGGATCAGGCCCCTGACCCTCTGCCCCTTCCACTAGAATGCCTAGCTCTGGGGGCACTTCCCTCCCCCCCTGCTCTCCTCCTTGCTCTCCTCCTCCTCCTCTCCCTCCACCTCCTCCTCCTCTTCCTCCTCTCCCTCCACCTCCTCTCCCTCCACCTCCTCCTCCTCTCCCTCCTCCTCCTCTCCCTCCTTCTCCTCTCCCTCCTCCTCCTCCTCCTCTCCTCCTCATCCTCCTCCTCTCCTCAGATGTTCTCCTCACTCTCCTCCGCGCCTCTCTTGCCTTACCACCTCCTCTCCTCTAAACTCCTCCAAAAAAAAAATTAACGATAAAGCAAGATAATCTTTGTGTTGGTTTAGGAGGTAAAAAAAGATGCAAGTATTATGTGTAGTATTATGTGTGGGGGGAGGGGGGGGGGAAGGTCTTGGGGGGGGGGGTGTAGGTGTGCAGTGGCCTACCACTAGGTGTTGCTATGTGTACGTATTAATCTATGTGTGTGAATTATGTGATATCAGTAATTATGTGTATTGTAAACAAAGGGTTAAATTATCTGCTAGTTCAAAATTGAAATTCTCTCCTCTCTCCTCTCTCTTCTCTCTCTCCTTGCTCACCAAAAACCCACCAACGCCTAGACCTGTGTGTCTACTTGCAAAAGCTACAGCACAGTCAATTATGTTCTGTTTTTGGCTCCCTTTTAAAGGCATACTGCCGTCAGGTTAAGTGGTACGTATCACGTATTTCGCGCTCTTTTCATACGCAAAGTGATCCGAGATATCGTAACTCATGCGCAAATCCTAACGTTTACGCATTCGCATCCATCGCTCGTATCTCGCAGCACTTTGAATTTAATAGCGTCGGAAATGGTTTCATTTTTAAACTACGTAGGACTTGCGTTTTCACCTATTATTTACGCAGCTCGAATTTAATAGGGCCCAATATTTTACTTCTCAAAGAGAACTTGAAAAGGTCTCCAGGGTCTCCGCCATGATCACGTCCCCCCAGCCAATTCCATCTCGATTTATGAATATAAATATAGAGGTATCAATAGTTTTTGAAAGTTTTCATTATTTGATGGCAATGCTATGTGATGAAATCATCAATGTATCCCAGGTCGAGAGGAAGGTGGGAAAAGTATTGGAAATTATATGAGAAAATGTTTCAGTTATCATGATACAATTATTTTTGTTGACTATTTCCTGAAAGATAAGATTTGAATCTTTCCATTTCTTGGCTATATGTAGTAATTTGTTTTGAGAATTTGGCAGGGTAGGCAGGTGAATTCCTAAAACGCATAATTCTAAAGAAGGAGTAATCTGTGTTTGAAAAATATTTGATGTTAGTTGGGTTATTTTAGTCCAAATAGCTTGGGTTTTAGGGCATGTCCACCATGTGTGTATAAAGGTGCCTGATTCTGGGAAGCCTATAAAGCAGCTAGTTGATTCTTGGGGTTTTATTTTGTGTAGCCTATCTTGGGTAATGTATGCTCTGTGAAGGACTTTTAATGAGGTTTCCAGAAGGCTATAATTTAGTGAAACTATAGTTAATCTGCTGCAACCCTTTTCCCATTTGTCACTATCCCAATTCTTAGCTAAATCTTCCTACCATTTAAGCATGAATTTGGCCTTTTATATTTTGTGAGGGGTATTGAAAGTTTCATATAATAAATCCAAGTTTCCTCGGGTCAATTGTGCTTTTTTACATACTCTCGTTAACCAGGTCGTTTTAGGAGGACCAAAGGCCCTCTTTTTATTGATTATATATTGTTTGAGCCTGCACAAATTGAAGTATTCTTCTAGTTGTAAGTTGAGACTGTTCGAAATAATTGGTTGGACAGTTCCATTGAGAATTCCTTTTCTCGTTTTCTTCGTAGGAGGATGCTATTCGGATACATGTGGCTCTAATATAGGCTTTGTGTGCCACCCATAGCCAACCAAAGTTCGTACCTGGATTAGTGTTTGTCTTAAAGTAAAAATCTAGTTCTTTAGAGATTTGTTCTTGCAAAGTAGGGTTGGTAAGCAGCATGTCATTAATTATTCATTCATATGGAGTATCTAGGGAAGGATTTAAATTCAGGATTAAAGACACAAGACTGTGATCTGACCAAGGACAAGGGATTATTTCTGACCCCTTTAGACCTGTCTCATAAAGAGGCATCTATAATTGTAATAGTTCAGTTTGATCTAACATTTATGAAGTTACCTCTTAAGTGCTTGCAGGAGCCATTTAGTAGTTATTTACGGTTTCATTTAACTAATGTTTACTATGTTTACTTATGTACACAATTTAAAAGTTTTATTTGTCATTTCAATAATTATTAATTTGGTAATCCTCTTTTTTCAATTTCCTTTCCCTAAAGGCATTATTTCGCTATATGATCCTCCCTCTCCGGCCGTCCATGGGGCATCTCCAGGGTCCATGTCAGGTTCCGGTCTTCAGTCAGTCCCATCTACTACACAGGTATGGAAACATTTACAGAACATACAATTTCCCCTAATCTTTAATGGCTAAAAATAATGACACATTTATAACCCATAATGTCAGAGGCTTTAACTCTCCTTTCAAAAGGTGGAAAGCCTTTATTTCATATAAAAATCATAAACCGTCTGTACTTTTTCTCCAGGAGACTCACTTTGCCCTGAACAAAACACCTTCTTTTATGCATTAAGATTACCCAACCTTTTACACTACTACCCAAAAATATAAGAAGGCAAGAACAACAACCCTGATCCATAAAGACTTCCCATTTATCATAATCCATAATAAAATTGATAAAGAAGGGAATCATATAATACTTACAGGAGCCCTCCTAAAACAAAACAAACTTGGTGGAGGGAGAGGCCGGGGGTGTGACCGGAAATGAGTAGTGCAGACGAGTGAGAAGGCTGTGGGGTGAAGGGGAGAGTCAGCTGCTGAAAGTCTGCCAAACTGGAGCTATGCCCGATTAAGTACTTTACTAGACAACTTGATTCTCCACTATGAGCCCCATAATTTGCTGATGCTAAGACTCTAAGAGCGCCAAGAATACAGAGAATCTATCTCTAACTCACATGGGAGGTCGGATTCCATGCTACAGCCCTGCGCAAGAGTGGTCGGATGTAGCCCGGAGGTGAGAGCTCGGGTGGAGACGCTGCTGTTGTCGCGAGACGCGAGAGGGTGAGATTCTGCCAACATTTGCTGTGCCTCCGTGACACCGTTAATGTTACTGGATCCTGCAGTCTGGTGTGGGACAGCTTGCTGATGGCTGGGAGGAGGTGGAATAAGTGGAGACAATGACGGAGATGCATGGCAAGAGGGAGATTGTGATAGCCCTGGGAGTACCTGATTACTGAGTGGCTGCAATTGCTGAGCTGAGAACGTGAGAAGTGACGTGTCACATGCTTCAGGCTGATACATGAAGGTCCTCTAATAACAGGGAGGTGAGAGCTCCAGTGGAGAGTGAATTTGGACAAACAAACTGAGGTGACAAACGGACAACCAAGAGATGTTATGATTAGTTTCCAGCGTATTTCAGACAAAGAAGAGATTCTGAGAGCTAGTTACAAGTCCTCAAGTTTTCCTCCTCCCTATAATGAAATAAAAATATTCTCTGATATAGTACCGGCTACACTTGCCTTACGGAAAACTTATATGGATAATACAACCACCCTGAGAAAATATGATATGAAATATAAATGGAGATTTCCAGAAGGTCTTATGATATCAAAGGATGCACAATGGTACAGAATTTCTTTAGTGAGAGAAGGGGAAGCGCTACTTCTATTATGGAAAATGGAGGTGGAGAATGTATCAAAAGGCTTTTGAAAATTGGACCTGATTATGAAGAAACCCGATTGGCAGATTAAAAAATGACAAAACCAATGGACAACCTAATAGTATATCTGTTTTGCCTTTTCTTTTTGATTGTCTGTCTTGATGAATAGTGCATAACGATAAACATGCTGGTTTCAGAAATATTAATATTATACAAGAAAAATAAGTTTAATAAGTAGAAGGCAATTGGGTAATATTGCAATATTATATATAAATGTAATACACGCAGATGTCTGGAAAAGTATTATATTAGAGGTTTAAAAGTAGACACGTGCTGAAAATTGGGCCCAACGCACTTATAGCACTTATAGCGTTTTTTTTTGTGTGTGTTCTTTCTTTTTTTTTGTCAATAATATGGTCCTTGAACTGAAGTAGCATTTTAAATACGAAGTTTGTTGAATAGTTTAATAATACAGGAAGTCTATACATTTGCACTTAAACACTTTTGAAAGAAAGTTATACAAATTTGGAAAGTTAAGGACAGTTTAGAGAATCTGGGTTAATACATTAGGTGGGCTGTGGTGCACTGAGAGGCTTTATTTATTTTTTTTTTGCTTGTTTGTTCTATTTGAAGTGAATTATGTATAAATCAATATAAAAGTTTCCTGGTGCCTAGCACCCATTAGTTAGAAATTATACTATCGATGATTAGGAAAAAGATTGCTAAATAGATGAAAACAGACTGAAAAAAACTCATAAAGAGTCTGTCAAAAAAGAAATGGGATAACTGAGACAAAAGGTTACGAAAACTACTCCTATTGCAGACATATGCATCTCTATCTATCATAAAAGTAGTGAAGTAGCATTATAGAAAATAATCGCTTAGTAATATATGAAGAAAATGCACTAGCACCTTGGGTAACATTGAATTACCATACAAATATATTATATATAAATGAATTTATAAGAATATTTTAGAGGTAAAAAATAGATATGCACTGAAAATGGGGTGCAATGTATTAAGACTAGTTAAGACTTGTTCAGTAATATAAGAAGATTAAGCACTAACAGTCTATATATTTGTTTGTAATTTTATACCTTGGCAAGATAGATATACAATTTTGGAAAGTTAAAAATGGTGTTAAAGAATGTAGGTAAATAAAGTGGAGAGTGGTGCAATAAGAATATTTTTAATGTAGTAAAATGGAAGATTATGCACTAGTAGTTTACATGTTTAGACAAATTTTGATATTCTTTGAAAGATTGTTACATAAATTTGGAAAGTTAAAGTTCCTCTATAGAAACTAGGGGCCCTATTAAATTCCAGCTTCGTAAATAAGAGGCTTCTACTTAAGCCCTACGTACTGCAGAGTTTCTCTAACTTACTATGCTATTACATTAGCCCTGCTGCGAGCAACGTATGAGCTACGCAGCAGGGCCGTACGTATCTACACTGCGTAAATGTACATGAGGAGTGACAGCCTGTGATATGATATCGCAGGCTCCCGCACCTCATCAATTAGTGTAGGGGTCCTAAACGGGACCTCCGCGGCAGTCCCCCACATAAGCCCTGCCGTGGGGGGTACTCCAACTACGCCCCCGGCACCTAAAATTAACCCCCCCTCTATGCGGGGGTCGCCATCGGGACCCCCGAAGTGTCCTCACATTAACACCTTGCTGCAGGGGTCCATAGGGACCCCCGCAGCCCACCCAAATATTAACCCCTTGCAGCGGGGGTCCCCGATCGGCACCGATCAGGCCCCCGCTGCATTTAATACTTTTAAATTCCCCGCCGCGGCTCCTTAAAGGGCCCGCGGCACCCTATTACGCAACCCCGGCCGCAGCACCTAAAATTAACCCCCCTTTATGCTGGGGGTCCCCATCGTAACCCCCCAAGTGTCCCCACATTAACCCCTTGCAGGGAGGGTCCCCGATCTGCATAGATCAGGCCCCCGCTGCATTTAAAAGTTTTAAATTCCCCGCCACGGCTCCTTAAAGGGGCTGCGGCACACTATTACCCAATCCCGCCGCGGCACCTACAATTAACTCCCCTCTATGCTGAGGGTCCCCATCGGGACCCCCGAAGTGTCTCCATATAAACCCCTTGCTGCAGGGGTCAATAGGGACCCCCGTAGCCCCCCCACATTAACCCCCTGCAGCGGGGGTCACCGATCGTGACCCTGCTGCATTTCAATTTAAAATTTTCCGCCTTGCGGGTCCTTAAAGGACAGTAAAGGTCTTTTAAGGACTCAAACTAAAAATATTAACTCCAGGCAACTATAATTAACCCTATAACTCATGAAGGTCAATACAGACCCCCATAAGGCATTATTAACCCTATAACTCATGAAGGTCAATACAGACCCCCATAAGCACTTAATTAACCCTATAACTCATGGTGGTCAATACAGACCCCCATAAGGCCTTAATTAACCCCGTCACTCATGAAGGTCAATACAGACCCCCATAAGGCCTTAATTAACCCTGTCACTCATGAAGGTCAATACAGACCCCCATAAGGCCTTAATTAACCCCGTCACTCATGAAGGTCAATACAGACCCCCATAAGTCCTTAATTAAACCCCTCACTCATGAATGTCAATACAGACCCCCATAAGGCCTTAATTAACCTTATAACTCATGGTGGTCAATAGAGACCCCCATAAGGCCTTAATTAACCCCGTCACTCATGAAGGTAAATACAGACCCCCATAAGGCCTTAATTAACCCTATAACTCTTGGTGGTCAATACAGACCCCCATAAGGCCTTAATTAGCCCCGTCACTCATGAAGGTCAATACAGACCCCCATAAGGCCTTAATTAACCCTATAACTCATGGTGGTCAATACAGACCCCCATAACGCCTTAATTAACCCCGTCACTCATGAAGGTCAATACAGACCCCCATAAGGCCTTAATTAACCCTATAACTTATGGTGGTCAATAGAGACCCCCATAAGGCCTTAATAAACCCCGTCACTCATGAAGGTCAATACAGACCCCCATAGGTCCTTAATTATCCCCGTCACTCATGAAGGTCAATACAGACCACCATAAGGCCTTAATTAACCCTATAACTCATGGTGGTCAATACAGACCCCCATAAGGCCTTAATTAACCCCGTCACTCATGAAGGTCAATACAGACCCCCATAAGGCCTTAATTAACCCCGTCACTCATGGTGGTCAATACAGACCCCCATAAGGCCTTAATTAACCCTATAACTTATGGTGGTCAATACAGACCCCCATAAGGCCTTAATCAACCCCGTCACTCATGAAGGTCAATACAGACCCCCATAAGTCCTTAATTAACCCCGTCACTCACGAAGGTCAATACAGACCCCCATAAGGCCTTAATTAACCCTATAACTCATGGTGGTCAATACAGACCCCCATAACGCCTTAATTAACCCCGTCACTCATGAAGGTCAATACAGACCCCCATAAGCACTTAATTAACCCCGTCACTCATGAAGGTCAATACAGACCCCCATAAAGCCTTAATTAACCCTATAACTCATGGTGGTCAATACAGACCCCCATAAGCACTTAATTAACCCCGTCACTCATGAAGGTCAATACAGACCCCCATAAGTCCTTAATTAACCCTATAACTCATGGTGGTCAATACAGACCCCCATAAGGCCTTAATTAACCCCGTCACTCATGAAGGTCAATACAGACCCCCATAAGACCTTAATTAACCCTGTCACTCATGAAGGTCAATACAGACCCCCATAAGGCCTTAATTAACCCTATAAGTCATGGTGGTCAATACAGACCCCCATAAACCCTTAATTAACCCGCCACTCATGAAGGTCAATACAGACCCCCATAAGGCCTTAATTAACCAGTATAACTCATGGTGGTCAATACAGACCCCCATAAGCACTTAATTAACCCTGTCACTCATGAAGGTCAATACAGACCCCCATAAGGCCTTAATTAACCCTATAAGTCATGGTGGTCAATACAGACCCCCATAACCCCTTAATTAACCCGCCACTCATGAAAGTCAATACAGACCCCCATAAGGCCTTAATTGACCCTATAAATCATGGTGGTCAATACAGACCCCCATAAGCACTTAATTAACCCCTTCAGTCATGAAGGTCAATACAGACCCCCATAAGCCTCTATTTAACCCCATCAGTCCCATAAGGGTATATTATGACCATTATGGGCCTGTTACAACCCAACATTAACCACATAAAACACTACACTATAACCCCCAATAAACCATTTAATCTAAACTAACCCCCCTCTACACTAATCTATTAACACTTACACTACCTACCTACACTACCTACCCCCTAATAAACCTCCCCACCACTCAAATTACAAAAAATAAAAAAATCTATCTTACAAAAAATAAAAAAACCTACCTTACAGAAAAAAAAACCTACAGTACAGAAAAAAAAAACTACAGTACAGAAAAAAAACAAATACATTACAACCCCCCCACTACAGAAAATAAAAAAATTACACACCTGAAAAGGAAAGACAGATATACACAATACAATACATACATACATTACATACATTACATACATTACATATATTACAATACATTACATTACATACATTACATTTGTATATTACATATAATACATTACATACAATACATTACATACATTACATATAATATATTACATATAATATATTACATATAATACATTACATACAATACATTACATACATTACATATAATATATTACATATAATATATTACATACAGGGAGTGCAGAATTATTAGGCAAATGAGTATTTTGACCACATCATCCTCTTTATGCATGTTGTCTTACTCCAAGCTGTATAGGCTCGAAAGCCTACTACCAATTAAGCATATTAGGTGATGTGCATCTCTGTAATCAGAAGGGGTGTGGTCTAATGACATAAACACCCTATATCAGGTGTGCATAATTATTAGGCAACTTCCTTTCCTTTGGCAAAATGGGTCAAAAGAAGGACTTGACAGGCTCAGAAAAGTAAAAAATAGTGAGATATCTTGCAGAGGGATGCAGCACTCTTAAAATTGCAAAGCTTCTGAAGCGTGATCATCGAACAATCAAGTGTTTCATTCAAAATAGTCAACAGGGTCGCAAGAAGCGTGTGGAAAAACCAAGGCGCAAAATAACTGCCCATGAACTGAGAAAAGTCAAGCGTGCAGCTGCCACGATGCCACTTGCCACCAGTTTGGCCATATTTCAGAGCTGCAACATCACTGGAGTGCCCAAAAGCACAAGGTGTGCAATACTCAGAGACATGGCCAAGGTAAGAAAGGCTGAAAGACGACCACCACTGAACAAGACACACAAGCTGAAACGTCAAGACTGGGCCAAGAAATATCTCAAGACTGATTTTTCTAAGGTTTTATGGACTGATGAAATGAGAGTGAGTCTTGATGGGCCAGATGGATGGGCCCGTGGCTGGATTGGTAAAGGGCAGAGAGCTCCAGTCCGACTCAGACGCCAGCAAGGTGGAGGTGGAGTACTGGTTTGGGCTGGTATCATCAAAGATGAGCTTGTGGGGCCTTTTCGGGTTGAGGATGGAGTCAAGCTCAACTCCAAGTCCTACTGCCAGTTCCTGGAAGACACCTTCTCCAAGCAGTGGTACAGGAAGAAGTCTGCATCCTTCAAGAAAAACATGATTTTCATGCAGGACAATGCTCCATCACACGCGTCCAAGTACTCCACAGCGTGGCTGGCAAGAAAGGGTATAAAAGAAGAAAATCTAATGACATGGCCTCCTTGTTCACCTGATCTGAACCCCATTGAGAACCTGTGGTCCATCATCAAATGTGAGATTTACAAAGAGGGAAAACAGTACACCTCTCTGAACAGTGTCTGGGAGGCTGTGGTTGCTGCTGCACGCCATGTTGATGGTGAACAGATCAAAACACTGACAGAATCCATGGATGGCAGGCTTTTGAGTGTCCTTGCAAAGAAAGGTGGCTATATTGGTCACTGATTTGTTTTTGTTTTGTTTTTGAATGTCAGAAATGTATATTTGTGAATGTTGAGATGTTATATTGGTTTCACTGGTAAAAATAAATAATTGAAATGGGTATATATTTGTTTTTTGTTAAGTTGCCTAATAATTATGCACAGTAATAGTCACCTGCACACACAGATATCCCCCTAAAATAGCTAAAACTAAAAACAAACTAAAAACTACTTCCAAAAATATTCAGCTTTGATATTAATGAGTTTTTTGGGTTCATTGAGAACATGGTTGTTGTTCAATAATAAAATTAATCCTCAAAAATACAACTTGCCTAATAATTCTGCACTCCCTGTATAATACAAATACCCCCTATCTATCTAACATACAATCTATTTAATATAAAAAAAATCCTCACTACATACACAGACCCTAATTCTAAGCTAAAATAAAATAATTACAGTCCTAACTACATACAGAGACCCTAATTCTAAGCTAAAATAAAATAATTACAGTCCTAACTACACAGACCCCAATTGTAAGCTAAAATAAAATAATTACAGTCCTAACTACACAGACCCTAATTCTAAGCTAAAATAAAATAATTAAGATCACTTACCTTCAAGATGTTGCTTCAGATCACTAACCTAGGGGTAAAACAAAACAAAATAATTAGTACAAAACATTAACATGAAATAAATAAACATTATATACATTCTAAATATTCTACTCACCTTTCCAGCATGTCCCGTCATTGTTCAGCTCTTCTTAATACATTAATACATTAATACAATATACAAACAAGAAATAAAATAAACATATAAACATCTAAATATACATTTAACTTACCTCCCCGCGATATCCCCGGCCTCCTCCCCTTCAGCCCCGGCTGGGCCCCCGGAACCATCCGCGCTCTAAAAAAAACCCCCCAAAAAACTAACGGAGATCTGCACTCGCAGACCTCCCCGACGCTAATGAGCCTCCCGGAGTCTTTTCCGGGAGGAAATTGGCAATGACGGCTTGGGATTGGCTGAAAAAGCTGTCAGCCTATCAGAAGTCGTCAATGTATGAGCCAATCAGGATGCGCAGATGTATTCTACCAATCACTCCGTGGGGGTGTATCCCATACTGATTGGCTGAAGGCATCTAAGCCTTGTGATGGGTTCCGATAAAGATTGACAAGTGCTTTAGCCAATCAGGGTGGGATATTGGAGGGTATCCTATCCTGATTGGCTCACACATTGGCTGAAAAAGCTGTCTATCAATATCAGCCAATCACAAGCCGCCATTGCCAAGTTCCTCCGGGAAAAGACTCTGTGAGGCTCATTAGCTTTGGGGAGGTCTGCGAGTGCAGATCTCCGTTAGTTTTTTTTTTTGTTTTTTTTTCTAGAGCGCGGATGGTTCCGGGGCCCAGCCAGGGCTAAAGGGGGGTTAATGTTTTGGGCCGCGGCCAGGATTGGCAATTAGTGTGCCGCGGCCCCCTTAAGGAGCCACGGCGGGGAATTTAAAACTTTTAAATGCAGCGGGGGCCTGATCGGTGCTGATCGGTGCCAATCGGGGACCCCCGCTGCAAGGGGTTAATGTGGGGGTGCTGCCGAGGTCCCGATAGAGACCCCTGCAGCATGGGGATGTGTATAGGGTGCAGGGGGAAGCCTCACACGGCTGTCTCGGGGTGCTCTGAGGCAGCACGTAGAGGCTCTAGGATCCCATGCGGGCACTTTTTGTGCCCGTAGGAATTCTTACGATATGCGATAATCATGCGTAGATTTAAGTCTGCGTGTGACTACGTAGCTCTCTCGGGACCTATTCTCGGCCATTTTTTCGTAGTCATATCGCAAAGCAGAGTGCGAGAGATTCGGTACTCGCAAACAGCAGAAAAACTGCCTTTTGCGAGCACCGAGAGAACTACGTGGGAGAATTTTTATAGGGCCCTAGGTTTATACATTAATACTTTAATACTGCAAATGTTTACACTTTTTTAATAGATATGGCGAACATATGAATTATCTAATATAAATTTACAAGGCGTATAAAAGATAAAAGTAGCAGCTATTTTAAGAACAAAGATGTTTGGAATCTGGATCTCCCCAAAAGGACCAGTTTGGGTCCTTTTTATTGCGCCCCTCATTTCTTTACATTGGCAAGTTTAGCCCTGTAAAATGAAACTGCATAACAGAAGGTTTGCAGTAATGAGTATGGGTGTCATGTTGGAAAATGATAATATACTAAGGAATAGTAAAATTTGGAATATTAGATGGTTTAAAGCAAAATATAAGATTTTTCCTTTAATATTATTAAGAGCAAAAATGGAACCAAGTAACAATGATTAAAATTATATCTCAGAATGCCAGAGGTCTAAATACGCAATTTAAACGAATAATTGCCTCATTAAGTTTCATTAAAGAAGCTGTAGACGTGGTTTGCCTACAAGAGACTCATTGGAGGGAGGGAAAGTCTCAGATAATGGCAAGTAAATATTTTTCTGACCCTCTAACCGCGTCATATAAGTCCAAAGCAAGAGGGGTTGCAATCATGTTCAGTAAAAAATTGATGGTTCAGTAACAGTTTAAAATGTTGGATACAGAGGGTAGATTTATTATATGGCAAGGAAAGATCAATGAGATAACTTATACTATTGCAAGTGTGCATGTTCCTAACTTTAGTCAGATTAAATATTTAAGGAAAATCTTGAAGCAGATAAATCAGATTAAAAAAGGGAAGATTAATTCTATGGGATGATTTTAATATGCACATGGATTCCACAATAGACAGAATAGCTAAAAGAAAAGATATGCCAAACTATTCTAATAGGTTAGCAAATCAAATTTCAATGGAGATCTTGAAAAATGGTCTATATGACTGCTGGAGAGTCTTAAACCCTGAGCAAAAAGATTATACATATTACTCTGGCAGGAATTTATGCCATACTAGGATAGACTATTTTTTTACAGATATTGATACATTGAGTAAGATTGAAAGCGTCAAGATTGGAGATATCATATGGTCGGACCATGCGATGATAAGCATGAGAATAAAAGATATGCAGAAATATAGTAAGAATAGACAGTGGAAATTGGATGTAACTTTATTGAAGTCACCAGAATTTGTTAACAAAATGAAAGAAGAGATTAAAAGCTTTTTCTCTATTAATAAAAACTCAGTTACTTCAGAAATAACTATATGGTGTGCACATAAAGCATATGCCAGAGGTCTGTGCATGGCTAGAAGTGCAAATTTAAAAAAATCAAGAGGTAGACCACTTAAGGACCTCTACACTGATTTGCATAAGTTACAAATAGAAAATAAAACTGTGCTTAAAATAAACAAACATGTACCAATCAAACAAATAATATTACAGATTCAAAAGATAGTTCAAACCCGAATGGACAATATTATCTATAGATCTCAACAGGATCATTATAGTTTGGGCAATAAAGCTGGTAAATTTATAATAAAGTAGAATTAAAAAACAAAGGATTAAACAGAAAATAGGATCTATTAAAGATAGTCAGGGGAAAAAATAACTCACCCTAAAGAACTTGGAAAAATGTTCTAGTCTTATTATAGATCACTTTATAATTTAGAAGACTGGGAAAAGTTTCTAAAGTCTACAAAGAGAGATATAGATGTATTTTTGAGAAAAATTAACTTACCGAAAATAAACAAGGAAGAACTGTTAGATCTTAATAAAGAAATCCATTTAAAAGAGGTTGAAAAAACAATCCTTGGACTAAAGCTGAATAAAGCCCCAGGCCTTGATGGTTTTATAAATACTTACTATAGAGTATTTATGAATGAGATGAGTCCGACCCTATGTAGTATGTTCAACGAGGTTAAGGATACAGGAAACATGCCTTCAGAAATGACAAACATCATTAATATCCCTAAACAGAATAAAGACCCTGAAAACTATTTAAACTACAGACTCATTTCACTTCTAAATTCCGACACCAAGATTTATGCCAAAATATTAGCTAACAGATTAAACAAAAGTATTCCAAAACTGATAAACTATGACCAAGTCGGATACATGAACAAGAGACAAGGGCCAGAAAATATTAGGATATTGGCTAATTTAATTACGTGCGTTAAAAAGGAAAATATTCCATTATTGTTTATCTCTTTGGATGCCGAAAAGGCGTTCGATAGGGTAAACTGGACATATATTGAATCTGAATTGGATACATTTGGTTTTGAAGAATTTGGGAGAATGCGATCATGGCACTTTATAGAAATCCCAGTGCTGTAGTTACTGGTGTTGATTTCAGATCAGAGAGGTTTAGGCTGTTGAATGGGACTAGACAGGGCTGTCCTCTGTCCCCATTGGTCTTTATCTTATCTATAGAACCCTTGGCGGAATTGATACGTAATATGGAATTAATCAAGGCTATAAGGATTAGGGAAAATCAATACATTACAAAGCACTTTGAATAAATACATAAACAACAAAAAGAAACCACGATTAAAGTTACATATTATAAAAAGGCAACCTGAAAGAGGTGGATTAGCGGCTCCCTCGGTAACAGATATACATAGAGCTGCTATGTTAGGCCATCTAATGGGTTGAAATTTAGCCGCTAAAGACTCGAGGTGGCTAAAAATAGAAAAGGAATTAGTGTGTAGTTTCCCTATTGAACTAATGCTATGGCTTCCGAAATTTGAGGCAACAGTCGCAAAATGCTTCGGAGGAATAAAATCATTAGTTGAAATGTGGTACAAACAAAGAAGCAATGGGTTCTGACCAAATATCCATCGTTGGCGGCCCCTCTGAGATTATTACAATACAACAACAAAAATATTCATTTAAAAAATTGGTATACCGTTGGAGTTCTCTCTATTGGAGATCTATATGATAATGAGACACTTATACCGTATATAAACCTTCTGAAAAAAAAAAAAAAAATCTTAAAATCACCTGGTTAGATTACGGGAATATTAAAATAACACTTAGTAAGTGTGGCTTTCAATTGGAAAGTCACAGAGAATATCTACCCTTTGAAAATCTTATTGTTAAAAAGAATGTTACACATGCGATTTCTAGGTGTAATTAATTATTTAACTTTTGTCTGCATGACGTACAGAGAACTATATGTTAAATGAATATAGAGAGGTGGCATTTAGCTCCAACTACTATGAAAATAATGAATTCATTAAATTTGGATAAATGTTGGAAAGAATGTGAAGGGAAAGGAACATTAGCCCATATGTGGTGGAGTTGCCCTAAGATTCAATCCCTCTGGAATCAATGTGCTAATTATATTAAGTTAATTACAAATGTTCAGATAAATATGTGTCCAGAAATTATATTTTTTCACATGTTTCCCCAAATGCTGACAATTCAACATGCTATGCTGATATCTCATATTTTAATGGCATGTAAATGGCATATTGTTAAATCTTGGAAAACTAAAATGATTCCAATGTGGTCAGATATTAAACGAAGACTTGAAAATGACAAAGAGTTAGAAAAAGGTTTTACAGTGTATAAAAACAAAAGGGGGGAAAAATATTAACAAAGTGGATGATGTGAGACAAATATAATATGTTACAAGGGGAGCAGTAATAATAGGAGGTTACTCTCTTGTTATGCATGGCTACTCTAGAAGTATTTTTAAAATCTAACCATAGCATTTTAGCTTTACAATAAATAGACAAAATTATTGGTATGTATACAAATGCTTGCTATTCCATACCTATGTAAAACAATGTATGTATGTGGGTTGATGTGTTGATAAACTTGTATGTTTTTTTGTTATTTTGTATGTATATATACAAAAAATAATTAAATAAAAGAGAATAAAACAAATAAACAAAAAACAAAACTAACTTTAGTATCCATTTATGCTCCAACCACTGCCCCTCACAAGGCTCTTATTCTACTATTAGAATCTCTAGAATCCAAAGATACAGGCAAACTAATCCTAGGAGAAGATTTTAATCTTGCTTTAAATCCAGATCTTGACAGACCCAAAGGACAATCTATCAATCATTGTCCAGGAAAAATTTAACAAATAGGGGTTCTTATCAATAAATTAGGCTTAGTTGATGCCTGGAGGGAGTTACACTGTAAGGAGAGAGAATATACTTATTGCTCACCTACTCATACATCTTATTCAAGGATAGGCACTATCATTATAGATAGAGGATTTTTAAAGTAAGAGTAGAGTATATACAGTGCCTTATAAAGGTATTCATCCCCCTTGACTTTTTACCTATTACAGCCTTAAGTTCAATGTTTTGTTAATCTGAATTGTATGTGATGGATCAGAACACAATAGTCTAAGTTGGTGAAGTGAAATTAGAAAAATATATACATAAAACTATTTTTTAGAAATAGAAAACAGAAACTTGGCATGTGCGTATGTATTCATCCCTTTTGTTATGAAGCCCATAAAAAGCTCTGGTGCAACCAACTACCTTCAGAAGTCACTGAATTAGTGAAATGATGTCCACCTGTGCACAATCTAAGTGTCACATGATCTGTCATTACATATACACACCATTTTTGAAAGGCCCCAGAGGCTGCAACACCTAAGTAAGAGGCACCACTAACCAAACACTGCCATGAAGACCAAGGAATTCTCCAAACAAGTAAGGGACAATGTTGTTGAGAAGTACAAGTCAGGGTTAGGTTATAAAAAAATATCCAAATTTTTGATGATCCCTAGGAGCACTATCAAATCTATCATAACCAAATGGAAAGAACATGACACAACAGCAAACCTGCCCCAAGAGATGGCCACCCACCAAAACTCACGGACCGGGCAAGGAGGGCATTAATCAGAGAGGCAGCACAGAGACCTAAGGTAACCCTGGAGGAGCTGCAGACTTCCACAGCAGAGACTGGGGTATCTGTACATAGGACGACAATAAGCCGTACGCTCCATAGAGTTGAGCTTTATGGCAGAGTGGCCATAAGAAAACAATTACTTTCAGCAAAAAACAAAATGGCACCTTTTGAGTTGGCGAAAAGGCATGTGGGAGATTCCCAAAATGTATGGAGGAAGGTGCTCTGGTCTGACAAGACTAAAATTTAACTTTTCGACCATCAAAGAAAACACTATGTCTGGCGCAAACCCAACACATCACATCACCCAAAGAACACCATCCCCACAGTGAAACATGGTGGTGGTAGCATCATGCAGTGGGGATTTTTTTCAGCAGCCGGGACTGGGAAACTGGTTGAGGGAAAGATGGATGGTGCTAAATACAGGGATATTCTTGAGTAAAACCTTTACCACTCTGTGAGTTATTTAAGGTTAGGACGGAGGTTCAGCTTCCAGCAGGAAAATGACCCCAAACACACTGCTAAAGCAACACTTGAGTGGGTTAAGGGGAAACATGTAAATGTGTTGGAATGGCCTAGTCAAAGCCCAGACCTTAATCCAATAGAAAATATGTGGTCAGACTTAAAGATTGCTGTTCACAAGCGCAAACTATCCAACTTGAAGGAGCTGGAGCAGTTTTGCAGGGAGGAATGGGCAATAATCCCAGTGGTAACATGTGGGAAGCTCAAAGAGACTTATCCAAAGCGACTTAGAGAAGTGATTGCCGCAAAAGGTGGCTCTACAAAGTATTGACTTTAGGGGGGTGAATAGTTATGCAAATTGACTTTTTCTGTTATTTTGTCCCATTTGTTGTTTGCTTCACAATTAAAAAAAAAACATCTTCAAATTTGTGGGAAAGTTCTGTAAATTAAATGATTCAAATCCTCAAACAATCCATGTTAATTCCAGGTTGTGAGGCAACAAAACACAAAAAATGCCAAGGGGGGTGAATACTTTTGTAAGGCACTGTAGATCATAATGTTGTAAAAATTCTTTCAACTCGTCCTTAATAAAGAACAATGAAATAAAAAAAATATTTTATTTTATTTTTCACTTTGGGGTTATATCGACCTTGGATATCAATGAGTTAATATATATCAGCCCACCTATATGGACTAGAACAGTATCGGCATTCATTTTTATTATTGATTGACATGTAACCTCCATGTTTTACTGACCTAATGATGAAAGGGTCATTATCTATTGGCTGTTTCTAGATGGAGCATGAAATAGTTCCCTGAACTCTGTCACTCAGAGAGATAACTCTGTAGTCCTCAGTGATAGACAAATATGGCGCATAACGTAACACTGAAACATTGGAAGGGACAAGCCTCAACAGTGTAATTATGCATTCAAAGCAGTTTATTCTACTCCAGGACCATTGAATTAAAGTAAGAATCACATTGCTAATATTATTTAATACTATCTCTCATATGTAATTGAAAATATTTCTGTGCTGATTTAATCAGTGTTTTTGAATAATTTCAGTTGTCTCCTCAGTGCTGACTTTACATCTTTATTTTTCAAGCTATAAATCAGAGGGTTTAGCATTGGGACAATGGCCGTGTTAAAGAGAGCCAGAAGTTTGTTGGACTCCAAGCTGTCTGTAGAAATTGGTCTCATGTATTGGCAGATGAGAGTCATATAGAGAAGAAGGACGACCGTGAGGTGTGAGGAACACGTGTAGAAGGCTTTACTTCTCCCAGTGCTGGAACGGATCTTCAGGATGGTGCCAATAATGAAAACATAAGAGGTGAATGTTAGAGAACAAGGAGTGAGAAACGAAATGAACATTCCTTCTGTGAGGATCAGCATCTCTAAAACAGAGGTGTCACTGCAAGAGAGCTTCATGAGTGGTACTAGGTCACAGAAAAAATGGTTGATTATGTTGGATACATAACAGGAATATTCTGCCAATAGTACAATATAAGGTGTAACAAAAACAAATGAGACCAAGCAACATACAATGACCAACAGAGCACAGACTCTATATCTCATGATCATTGGATAATGTAATGGGTTACAGATGGCCACATATCGATCATAGCTCATCGCTGTAAGTAGTAGTAGTTCGTTTTCTGCCAAGCATGAAAATATAAACAGCTGTGACATGCAACCAAGAAAAGACACCGTGTTATCCCCAGTTATAAATGTCACAAGGGTAGAGTGTAGTGTGACGGTTGTAGATGACATGTCAATGAGGGACAAGTTCCCCAAGAAGAAGTACATGGGAGTGTGCAGGTGAGGATCCAGACAGATGAGTAGAAGAATAGTTGTGTTACCACCAAGAATGATGAGATAAATCAGTAGAACCAGAAGGAAAATTGGAGTCTGTAGCCCCGGGATGGATGATATCCCTTTAATAACTAAATAACTCAAAAGGGTCAGGTTCTTCTCGTCCATACCTTCAGAGGGAATGGATCTGAAAAAAAAAAAAAAAAAGTGGTTGGTTATTTTAATTAAAAATGCGAAACAATTATATGGGGTGCTTTTTTACTTTGTCTTTTGTATTAAGTATGTTTGCCAATATTGTCACAGCAATGTGGTGCCCTATGTGAAGAAAAACACACTTTGCACAAAGTTTGTAATAAGACCCATATTCATGACAATGCCATCAAGTCACCTGGATATATGACCGAGTGAAGAAGAAGAAGACCAGTATAGAATGGTAGGTTCCTTGTGAAGTGCCTCATAGATTAGAACTGAGTTTAGTTTACAATTTTCTTAATAATATTACTAATGGGCTGCAAGAGACAGCATATATTTTTAGTTGTTTACTGTAAATTCTGTAATACATTCTATCAGTAAAGAAAATAAGAAATTGATTAAAAAAAATGGAAGATCAGTGAAGTATGTGGTATCTACAATAATGTTGTCAAATATATAATGATGCCTTAGGATAAAAAACGTCTAATGTAGAATATATAAATCTAATGGAAACTAAAGAAAACAAAACTATAGAATGTCATGTGTGTCTAGATATAAGTCTATCTAAGACTTTCACAAGGATTTATTAAGTTAAAGTTTTTTATGTTGATTTTATCATCAGGTTAGATAGTTCTAATTGTTTATTTTTACCCACAACATCTATGTTTCCTTGGAGTAGTGGGTCCCACCACCACTTATGTACCTCAACACAAGTCAACCCACAAAGTCTCCATCTATAAAGACTACGAAGATCTGGAGACATGTCTGGAATAGTATTATTTTAGCTTTAATGCTGCCATTCCCACAGTATAATACTGTATCACGGCCACTGTGAAAACAAAATGTAATGTTAGGTGTCAACTGGTCTGGTCTTCAAACCGGTGGAATCAGCTTACCAAAGGATGATGTGGTTTATCCTCACATGTCACCCATCCATGCTTCATAACCCAATGTATCACTTTATATACCTTGGCCAACATTGAACTTTTGCTGGAACCTAAAATAAATATTGTGTAGACATTGTAATCTGACTTTGTACCAATTTCAACTTAATATTGTCCAAATCATACATGTAGATATGCATTTCTAATACTGAGTTTTTATTTTAATTTAAATGGTTTAATAGTAACATAACTTACACTTTGTCTTCCTATAAATGTACTTTATAGACATGTTACAGAAGTTGCAGACAGAACATACAAAATAAATAATTAACTTGATTGGTAAGAAATAGCCAAAAATATAGAATTAAATCCAAATACATCAAATGTAATTAAATACTGAAAAAATATTTTAGTCAGAAAAAAATACATGCAAATCTTCTTGTTAAAACATAACTTTTAATACATCAATATAAAATAAATAACAAATAAAAACAATAAAAATATATATAAAAAGAAAATGCTGTGTGTTTATTCACCAATTATATAAATATTGCATCTAATTGGAATAATCCATTTAATCAGTCCCTTCTTGTTTTTGCATTATAATAAATGGTCTCATATAATAGCCCCTTAAAAATTGTCTACATTTAGCTACTCTTATCCCGATTACGAGTTACCTGCCCACAATCACTATGTGCCAGCCAAAGACGTAACTCAGCCCTATCTCCTCCATTGATTTTTCAAGCCCGTAAAAGTTAACAATGCAAGAGATGCAAAATCGATATTCAATTACAAAAGTTCAAGTAGCTCGCAAATAAAATCTGACCCACAACTTGAAAATGTATCAAAAAATATCATGTATAGTATTCGCAAGGGGTTTAGACACTAGTTCTGACAGCTGCAGCAGCTATTAAACACACACTACTGTACTTTAAAATACTGGGAAGCAATGAAAGGCATTAGAAATAATTGCACAAAAGTCTCAAACAAATCTGCAATAAAAAAATATTATTTTGTAACTTTTATTTCTGTGTTATATTGATCTCGGGAATCAAGGAGTTAATTTAATTATTATTTTTCTGAATATCTATTGCTGGATCACAAATTGTACTAATTAATTGTATAAACTCTATGTTTTAATGATGTCATGATGACGGTCTCATTTACTATTGGCTGTGTCTAAGAAGTGAATTACGGGCTAGCTTAAATATTGTCAGGTCATGTGATCACGCTCCTGGAAATCCTACTTACGAGGGCATGGTTTACGTGTGGCGGCTGTGAGAGGGCAGCTGGGAGTTAGAGACGATTGAATGAGATAAAATGATAGACTCTGATAGTGTATACATTGTAATGGCCAAATAATGGTCCCATAACCGTGTTACTCTATCACAAAATCTCGTCAGTGTTTAAACTTAATTAGACTGTTTAAGCAAATGACCTCACAGGGAACAAAGTTCCTCTATTACAGCATACCAAACATTACCTAAGCATATGGTCCCAATAGGGTATTTTCAAAATAATAACACAAATCTTAGTGTAATCACAAAGTATGTAATATTTGTTTTCCAGTTATATGGTATAGAAAGTATTATATCTGTTAACTCACAACATAGGGGGTATCTTCCCACTAAATACCGGCACAAAGATAAACAGTAACCACTGCTAAATGCTGACTATATTAAATCAATCTAACAAGTGCCAATTAAAATGGAAACAACAACCACATCAGCCTACGCCGTATTTATTATCCTTATGGCGCAGTAACTATTATATGAGCTGATGGAGGCTGGTAAGCTCACATAATCATGCTGTATTGTCTAGGACCGCAGACATAAACAGTACAAAAACATGTGGAGAACCACTGGCTTGGAGGACAGAAGGAAGGTGAGATATGATAGAGACCTTTATATATATCAAATGATATGAAAAGTATCTTCAAGACAAGGAGGGGTGCCAAAGAACAAGAGGTCATGATCTGAAGTTTTATGATAGAAGATTAAGGTGTAATGTGAGAAGGTACTGCTTTACAGAATTGGTAGTGAAGAAGTGGTAGAGAAAAGTTATAATAAGCATGAGGTTTGATCAATAGATGATATCATGTTCCCGTCTTGCATGATTCCTACATGTTGTTGGTGTGTTACATACTACACACACATGTGGAGTTTTTACTCCTTTCAACCTGTACAAAAGAGCTAAACATGGAGTGTAAGTTATATCCCATCTATAGTGCTCAGTGATGATTGTCCTCACTTACCTGGGGCCAGTACAGTCATCCAGTGACTTTACATCACCGATCACTGTAGAGGTTTTATAAGATTTCTTATGGGCCCCTAGAGGTATAACATACCTAGAGGTCTCATCTAGAGCTTGTGTGTTGGGGCAGTGATTATCCAGGGACCAATCTTTCAGACAGTCTAAGATTAAAGGAAAATAGCACATTAAAAGAAAAACAACAATTGAGAACCTGCCTGATTAAATTAACAATGTGGGTCTTTTTTTATAAATATAATTTTTACTAAGTTGTATTAATAAATGTGATTCTTCTCAATGTAACTTTCATATACAATGTGGACCTAACTTACTTGTAAGAGATCCACATAGTAAAAGTTTCTCCGTTTCTGGACGCTCCCCTTTTCTCACTGTATATTCTCCTGCAGGCTGCCATCTTGTTGTAACACTACATTTTGTGAGCTGAGGACCCTCCTACTGAGGGGATTCTCACTTCCAGTGACATGCTGTGTGTTAGAAGCTGCAAATAAAATAAAACAAAAAAAAACCATGCTCACACTGCAGTATAATTTGATATGATATTTAATAATTAAGTGTTTTATTTTCTTACATTCCATGAACTTAACCATTATAGAAATGAATATGTGAACTTGAGACGACAGTGGCCGTGTAAGCAAAAAATGATTTGAAAAAGCTCACAATAAAACATCAAATTTAATATTCAGATACTTGAAGATCACTAATCTTGTCCCACAGTTAGGCTGTATGACAGGGCAGGGATGGAACCTACCTACTAGATCATTAACCTTTTCCCTCCATTTGGGCTATATGACAGGGCAGGGAATGGACCAACCTACTAGTTCCCTAACCTTGCCCCACAGTTAGGCTATATGACAGGGCAGGGATGGGACCTATCTACTAGTTCCCTAACCTTGTCCTGTAGTTAGGCTATATGATAGGGCAGGGATGGGACCTACCTACTAGATTGTAAACCTTGTCCCACAGTTAGATTACTTGAAAGGGCAGGGATGGGACCAACCTACTAGTTGCTAATCTTGTCCCACAGTTAGGCTTTATGACAGGGTAGGGATGGGACCTGCCTACTAGTTTCCTAACCTTGCCCCACATTTCGGCTATATGACTTGGCAGGGATGGGACCTACCGACTAGTTCCCTTACCTTGTCCCACAGTTAGGCTATATGACAGGGCAGGAATGGGACCTACCTACTAGTTCCCTTAACTTGTCCCACAGTTAGGCTATATGACAGGGAAGGGCTGTGCCCTACCTACTAGACTAGTTCCCTAACTTTGCCCCATAGTTAGGCTATATGACCGGGCAGGGATGGGACCAACCTACATGTTCCCTAACCTTGCCCCACAGTTAGGCTATAAGACAGGGCAGGGATGGGACCTACCTACTAGTTCCCTATCCTTGTCCCACAGTTAGATTACTTGAAAGGGCAGGGATTGGACCTACCTACTAGTTCCCTAACCTTGCCCCACAGTTAGGCTATATGACAGGGCAGGGATGTGACCTACCTACTAGTTCCCTAACCTTGTCCCACAGTTAGGCTATATGACAGGGCAGGGCTGGGACTTACCTACTAGTTCGCTAATCTTATCCCACAGTTAGGCTATATGACAAGGCAGGGCTGGGACCTACCTACTAGTTCCCTAACCTTGTCCTGTAGTTAGGCTATATGACAGGGCAGGGATGGCACCTACCTACTAGATTGTAAACCTTGTCCCACAGTTATATTACTTGAAAGGGCAGGGATTGGACCAACCTACTAGTTGCTAATCTTGTCCCACAGTTAGGCTATATGACAGGGTAGGGATGGGACCTACCTACTAGTTTCCTAACCGTGCCCCACAGTTAGGCTTTATGACAGGGCAGGGCTGGGACCTACCTACTAGACTAGTTCCCTAACCTTGCCCCACAGTTAGGCTATATGACAGGGCAGGGCTGGGACCTACCTACTAGTTCCCTAACCTTGCCCCACAGTTAGGCTATATGACAGGGCAGGGCTGGGACCTACCTACTAGTTCCCTAACCTGTTCCTGTAGTTAGGCTATATGATAGGGCAGGGATGGGACCAACCTACTAGATTGTACACCTTGTCCCACAGTTAGATTACTTGAAAGGGCAGAGATGGGACCATCCTACTAGTTGCTAATCTTGTCCCACAGTTAGGCTATATGACAGGGTAGGGATGGGACCTAACTACTAGTTTCCTAACCTTGCCCCACAGTTAGGCTGGATGACTTGGCAGGGATGGGACCTACCGACTAGTTCCCTAACCTTGTCCCTCAGTTAGGCTATATGACAGGGCAGGGATGGGACCAACCTACTAGTTCCCTAACCTTGCGCCACAGTTAGGCTATATGACAGGGCAGGAATGGGACCAACCTACTAGTTCCCTAACCTTGCCCCACAGTTAGGCTATATGACAGGGAAGGGCTGGGACCTACCTACTGGACTAGTTCCCTAACTTTGCCCCACAGTTAGGCTATAAGACAGGGCAGGGATGGGACCTACCTACTACTTCCTTAACCTTGCCCCACAGTTAGGCTATATGACAGGGCAGGGATGGGACCTACCTACTAGTTCCCTAACTTTTTCCTGTAGTTAGGCTATATGATAAGGCAGGGATGGGACCTACCTACTAGATTGTAAACCTTGTCCCACAGTTAGATTACTTGAAAGGGCAGGGATGGGACCAACCTACTAGTTGCTAATCTTGTCCCACAGTTAGGCTTTATGACAGGGTAGGGATGGGACCTACCTACTAGTTTCCTAACCTTGCCCCACATTTCGGCTATATGACTTGGCAGGGATGGGACCTACCGACTAGTTCCCTAACCTTGTCCCACAGTTAGGCTATATGACAGGGCAGGAATGGGACCTACCTACTAGTTCCCTTACCTTGACCCACAGTTAGGCTATAAGACAGGGAAGGGCTGAGACCTACCTACTAGACTAGTTCCCTAACTTTGCCCCATAGTTAGGCTATATGACCGGGCAGGGATGGGACCAACCTACTAGTTCCCTAACCTTGCCCCACAGTTAGGCTATATGACAGGGCAGGAATGGGACCTACCTACTAGTTCCCTAACCTTGTCCCACAGTTAGGCTATAAGACAGGGCAGGGATGGGACCTACCTACTAGTTCCCTATCCTTGTCCCACAGTTAGATTACTTGAAAGGGCAGGGATTGGACCTACCTACTAGTTCCCTAACCTTGTCCTGTAGTTAGGCTATATGACAGGGCAGGGATGGCACCTACCTACTAGATTGTAAACCTTGTCCCACAGTTAGATTACTTGAAAGGGCAGGGATTGGACCAACCTACTAGTTGCTAATCTTGTCCCACAGTTAGGCTATATGACGGGGCAGGGATGTGACCTACCTACTAGTTCCCTAACATTGTCCCACAGTTAGGCTATATGACAGGGCAGGGCTGGGACTTACCTACTAGTTCGCTAATGTTATCCCACAGTTAGGCTATATGACAAGGCAGGGCTGGGACCTACCTACTAGTTCCCTAACCTTGTCCTGTAGTTAGGCTATATGACAGGGCAGGGATGGCACCTACCTACTAGATTGTAAACCTTGTCCCACAGTTAGATTACTTGAAATGGTAGGGATTGGACCAACCTACTAGTTGCTAATCTTGTCCCACAGTTAGGCTATATGACAGGGTAGGGATGGGACCTACCTACTAGTTTCCTAACCGTGCCCCACAGTTAGGCTATATGACAGGGCAGGGATGGGACCTACATACTAGTTCCCTAACCTTGTCCCTCAGTTAGGCTAGATGGCAGGGCTGGGACCTACCTACTAGTTCCCTAACCTTGTCCTGTAGTTAGGCTATATGACAGGGCAGGGATGGGGCAAACCTATTAGTTCCCTGACCTTGTCCCACAGTTAGGCTATATGACAGGGAAGGTATAGGACCCTCCTACTAGTTCGCTAATCTTGTCCCACAGTTAGGCTATATGACAGTGCAGGGATGGGACCTACCTACTAGATCACTAATCTTGTCCCACAGTTAGGCTATATGACAGGGCAGGGATGGGACCCACCTACTGGATCACTAATCTTGTCCCACAGTTAGGCTATATGACAAGGCAGGGCTGGGACCTACCTACTAGTTCCCTAACTTTGTCCTACAGTTAGGCTATATGACAAGGCAGGGATGGGACCAACCTACTAGTTCGCTAATCTTGTGCCACAGTTAGGCTATATGAAGGGACTGGGATGGGACCAACCTACTATTTACCTGACCTTGTGCCACAGTTAGGCTGTATGACAGGGCAGAGATGGGACCCACCTGCTAGATCATTAACCTTTTTTCTCCATTTGGGCTATATGACAGGGCAGGGATAGGACCAACCTACTAGATTGTAAACCTTGTCACACGGTTAGATTACTTGAAAGGGCAGGGATTGGACCAACCTACTAGTTCCCTAACCTTGCCCCACAGTTAGGCTATATGACAGGGCAGGGATGGGACATACCTACTAGTTCCCTAACCTTGCCCCATAGTTAGGCTATATGACAGGTCAGGGATGGGACCTATCTGCTAGTTCCCTAACCTTGTCCCTCAGTTAGATTATTTTAAAGGGCAGGGATTGGACCAAACTACTAGTTACCTAACCTTGCCCCACAGTTAGGCAATATGACAGGGCAGGAATGGGACCTACCTACTAGTTCCATAACCTTGCCCCACAGTTAGGCTATATGACAGGGCAGGGCTGGGACCTACCTACTAGTTCGCTAATCTTATCCCATAGTTAGGCTATATGACAGGGCAGGGATGGGACCTACCTACTAGTTCCCTAACCTTTTCCTGTAGTTAGGCTATATGATAGGGCAGGGATGGGACCAACCTACTAGATTGTACACCTTGTCCCACAGTTAGATAACTTGAAAGGGCAGGGATGGGACCAACCTACTAGTTGCTAATCTTGTCCCACAGTTAGGCTATATGACAGGGTAGGGATGGGACCTACCTACTAGTTACCTAACCTTACCCCACAGTTAGGCTATATGACAGGGCAGGGCTGGGAAATACCAACTAGTTTGCTAATCTTGTCCCACAGTTAGGCTATATGACAGGGTAGGGATGGGACCTACCTACTAGTTTCCTAACCGTGCCCCACAGTTAGGCTATATGACAGGGCAGGGCTGGGACCTACCTACTAGACTAGTTCCCTAACCTTGCCCCACAGTTAGGCTATATGACAGGGCAGGGCTGGGACCTACCTACTAGTTCCCTAACCTTGCCCCACAGTTAGGCTATATGACAGGGCAGGGCTGGGACCTACCTACTAGTTCCCTAACCTGTTCCTGTAGTTAGGCTATATGATAGGGCAGGGATGGGACCAACCTACTAGATTGTACACCTTGTCCCACAGTTAGATTACTTGAAAGGGCAGAGATGGGACCATCCTACTAGTTGCTAATCTTGTCCCACAGTTAGGCTATATGACAGGGTAGGGATGGGACCTAACTACTAGTTTCCTAACCTTGACCCACAGTTAGGCTATATGACTTGGCAGGGATGGGACCTACCGACTAGTTCCCTAAACTTGTACCTCAGTTAGGCTATATGACAGGGCAGGGATGGGACCAACCTACTAGTTCCCTAACCTTGCCCCACAGTTAGGCTATATGACAGGGCAGGAATGGGACCAACCTACTAGTTCCCTAACCTTGCCCCACAGTTAGGCTATATGACAGGGAAGGGCTGGGACCTACCTACTGGACTAGTTCCCTAACTTTGCCCCACAGTTAGGCTATAAGACAGGGCAGGGATGGGACCTACCTACTACTTCCCTAACCTTGCCCCACAGTTAGGCTATATGACAGGGCAGGGATGGGACCTACCTACTAGTTCCCTAACTTTTTCCTGTAGTTAGGCTATATGATAAGGCAGGGATGGGACCTACCTACTAGATTGTAAACCTTGTCCCACAGTTAGATTACTTGAAAGGGCAGGGATGGGACCAACCTACTAGTTGCTAATCTTGTCCCACAGTTAGGCTTTATGACAGGGTAGGGATGGGACCTACCTACTAGTTTCCTAACGTTGCACCACATTTCGGCTATATGACTTGGCAGGGATGGGACCTACCGACTAGTTCCCTAACCTTGTCCCACAGTTAGGCTATATGACAGGGCAGGAATGGGACCTACCTACTAGTTCCCTTACCTTGTCCCACAGTTAGGCTATAAGACAGGGAAGGGCTGAGACCTACCTACTAGACTAGTTCCCTAACTTTGCCCCATAGTTAGGCTATATGACCGGGCAGGGATGGGACCAACCTACTAGTTCCCTAACCTTGCCCCACAGTTAGGCTATATGACAGGGCAGGAATGGGACCTACCTACTAGTTCCCTAACCTTGTCCCACAGTTAGGCTATAAGACAGGGCAGGGATGGGACCTACCTACTAGTTCCCTATCCTTGTCCCACAGTTAGATTACTTGAAAGGGCAGGGATTGGACCTACCTACTAGTTCCCTAACCTTGTCCTGTAGTTAGGCTATATGACAGGGCAGGGATGGCACCTACCTACTAGATTGTAAACCTTGTCCCACAGTTAGATTACTTGAAAGGGCAGGGATTGGACCAACCTACTAGTTGCTAATCTTGTCCCACAGTTAGGCTATATGACTTGGCAGGGATGTGACCTACCTACTAGTTCCCTAACATTGTCCCACAGTTAGGCTATATGACAGGGCAGGGCTGGGACTTACCTACTAGTTCGCTAATGTTATCCCACAGTTAGGCTATATGACAAGGCAGGGCTGGGACCTACCTACTAGTTCCCTAACCTTGTCCTGTAGTTAGGCTATATGACAGGGCAGGGATGGCACCTACCTACTAGATTGTAAACCTTGTCCCACAGTTAGATTACTTGAAATGGTAGGGATTGGACCAACCTACTAGTTGCTAATCTTGTCCCACAGTTAGGCTATATGACAGGGTAGGGATGGGACCTACCTACTAGTTTCCTAACCGTGCCCCACAGTTAGGCTATATGACAGGGCAGGGATGGGACCTACATACTAGTTCCCTAACCTTGTCCCTCAGTTAGGCTAGATGGCAGGGCTGGGACCTACCTACTAGTTCCCTAACCTTGTCCTGTAGTTAGGCTATATGACAGGGCAGGGATGGGACAAACCTATTAGTTCCCTGACCTTGTCCCACAGTTAGGCTATATGACAGGGAAGGGATAGGACCCTCCTACTAGTTCGCTAATCTTGTCCCACAGTTAGGCTATATGACAGTGCAGGGATGGGACCTACCTACTAGTTCGCTAATCTTGTCCCACAGTTAGGCTATATGACAGGGCAGGGATGGGACCCACCTACTGGATCACTAATCTTGTCCCACAGTTAGGCTATATGACAAGGCAGGGCTGGGACCTACCTACTAGTTCCCTAACTTTGTCCTACAGTTAGGCTATATGACAAGGCAGGGATGGGACCAACCTACTAGTTCGCTAATCTTGTGCCACAGTTAGGCTATATGAAGGGACTGGGATGGGACCAACCTACTATTTACCTGACCTTGTGCCACAGTTAGGCTATATGACAGGGCAGAGATGGGACCCACCTGCTAGATCATTAACCTTTTTCTTCCATTTGGGCTATATGACAGGGCAGGGATAGGACCAACCTACTAGATTGTAAACCTTGTCACACGGTTAGATTACTTGAAAGGGCAGGGATTGGACCAACCTACTAGTTCCCTAACCTTGCCCCACAGTTAGGCTATATGACAGGGCAGGGATGGGACATACCTACTAGTTCCCTAACCTTGCCCCATAGTTAGGCTATATGACAGGTCAGGGATGGGACCTATCTGCTAGTTCCCTAACCTTGTCCCTCAGTTAGATTATTTGAAAGGGCAGGGATTGGACCAAACTACTAGTTACCTAACCTTGCCCCACAGTTAGGCTATATGACAGGGCAGGAATGGGACCTACCTACTAGTTCCATAACCTTGCCCCACAGTTAGGCTATATGACAGGGCAGGGCTGGGACCTACCTACTAGTTCGCTAATCTTATCCCATAGTTAGGCTATATGACAGGGCAGGGATGGGACCTACCTACTAGTTCCCTAACCTTTTCCTGTAGTTAGGCTATATGATAGGGCAGGGATGGGACCAACCTACTAGATTGTACACCTTGTCCCACAGTTAGATAACTTGAAAGGGCAGGGATGGGACCAACCTACTAGTTGCTAATCTTGTCCCACAGTTAGGCTATATGACAGGGTAGGGATGGGACCTACCTACTAGTTACCTAACCTTACCCCACAGTTAGGCTATATGACAGGGCAGGGCTGGGAAATACCAACTAGTTTGCTAATCTTGTCCCACAGTTAGGCTATATGACAGGGTAGGGATGGGACCTACCTACTAGTTTCCTAACCGTGCCCCACAGTTAGGCTATATGACAGGGCAGGGCTGGGACCTACCTACTAGACTAGTTCCCTAACCTTGCCCCACAGTTAGGCTATATGACAGGGCAGGGATGGGACCAACCTACTAGTTCCCTAACCTTGCCCCACAGTTAGGCTATATGACAGGGCAGGGATGGGACCTACCTACTAGTTCCCTAACCTGTTCCTGTAGTTAGGCTATATGATAGGGCAGGGATGGGACCAACCTACTAGATTGTACACCTTGTCCCACAGTTAGATTACTTGAAAGGGCAGAGATGGGACCATCCTACTAGTTGCTAATCTTGTCCCACAGTTAGGCTATATGACAGGGTAGGGATGGGACCTAACTACTAGTTTCCTAACCTTGCCCCACAGTTAGGCTGGATGACTTGGCAGGGATGGGACCTACCGACTAGTTCCCTAACCTTGTCCCTCAGTTAGGCTATATGACAGGGCAGGGATGGGACCAACCTACTAGTTCCCTAACCTTGCGCCACAGTTAGGCTATATGACAGGGCAGGAATGGGACCAACCTACTAGTTCCCTAACCTTGCCCCACAGTTAGGCTATATGACAGGGAAGGGCTGGGACCTACCTACTGGACTAGTTCCCTAACTTTGCCCCACAGTTAGGCTATAAGACAGGGCAGGGATGGGACCTACCTACTACTTCCTTAACCTTGCCCCACAGTTAGGCTATATGACAGGGCAGGGATGGGACCTACCTACTAGTTCCCTAACCTTTTCCTGTAGTTAGGCTATATGATAGGGCAGGGATGGGACCAACCTACTAGATTGTAAACCTTGTCCCACAGTTAGATTACTTGAAAGGGCAGGGATGGGACCAACCTACTAGTTGCTAATCTTGTCCCACAGTTAGGCTTTATGACAGGGTAGGGATGGGACCTACCTACTAGTTTCCTAACCTTGCCCCACATTTCGGCTATATGACTTGGCAGGGATGGGACCTACCGACTAGTTCCCTAACCTTGTCCCACAGTTAGGCTATATGACAGGGCAGGAATGGGACCTACCTACTAGTTCCCTTACCTTGTCCCACAGTTAGGCTATAAGACAGGGAAGGGCTGAGACCTACCTACTAGACTAGTTCCCTAACTTTGCCCCATAGTTAGGCTATATGACAGGGCAGGGATGGGACCAACCTACTAGTTCCCTAACCTTGCCCCACAGTTAGGCTATATGACAGGGCAGGAATGGGACCTACCTACTAGTTCCCTAACCTTGTCCCACAGTTAGGCTATAAGACAGGGCAGGGATGGGACCTACCTACTAGTTCCCTATCCTTGTCCCACAGTTAGATTACTTGAAAGGGCAGGGATGGGACCTACCTACTAGTTTCCTAACCTTGCCCCACAGTTAGGCTATATGACAGGGCAGGGATGGCACCTACCTACTAGATTGTAAACCTTGTCCCACAGTTAGATTACTTGAAAGGGCAGGGATTGGACCAACCTACTAGTTGCTAATCTTGTCCCACAGTTAGACTATATGACAGGGCAGGGATGTGACCTACCTACTAGTTCCCTAATATTGTCCCACAGTTAGGCTATATGACAGGGCAGGGATGGGACCTACCTACTAGTTCCCTAATGTTATCCCACAGTTAGGCTATATGACAAGGCAGGGCTGGGACCTACCTACTAGTTCCCTAACCTTGTCCTGTAGTTAGGCTATATGACAGGGCAGGGATGGCACCTACCTACTAGATTGTAAACCTTGTCCCACAGTTAGATTACTTGAAATGGTAGGGATTGGACCAACCTACTAGTTGCTAATCTTGTCCCACAGTTAGGCTATATGACAGGGTAGGGATGGGACCTACCTACTAGTTTCCTAACCGTGCCCCACAGTTAGGCTATATGACAGGGCAGGGATGGGACCTACATACTAGTTCCCTAACCTTGTCCCTCAGTTAGGCTAGATGGCAGGGCTGGGACCTACCTACTAGTTCCCTAACCTTGTCCTGTAGTTAGGCTATATGACAGGGCAGGGATGGGACAAACCTATTAGTTCCCTGACCTTGTCCCACAGTTAGGCTATATGACAGGGAAGGTATAGGACCCTCCTACTAGTTCGCTAATCTTGTCCCACAGTTAGGCTATATGACAGTGCAGGGATGGGACCTACCTACTAGATCACTAATCTTGTCCCACAGTTAGGCTATATGACAGGGCAGGGATGGGACCCACCTACTAGATCACTAATCTTGTCCCACAGTTAGGCTATATGACAAGGCAGGGCTGGGACCTACCTACTAGTTCCCTAACTTTGTCCTACAGTTAGGCTATATGACAAGGCAGGGATGGGACCAACCTACTAGTTCGCTAATCTTGTGCCACAGTTAGGCTATATGAAGGGACTGGGATGGGACCAACCTACTATTTACCTGACCTTGTGCCACAGTTAGGCTGTATGACAGGGCAGAGATGGGACCCACCTGCTAGATCATTAACCTTTTTTCTCCATTTGGGCTATATGACAGGGCAGGGATAGGACCAACCTACTAGATTGTAAACCTTGTCACACGGTTAGATTACTTGAAAGGGCAGGGATTGGACCAACCTACTAGTTCCCTAACCTTGCCCCACAGTTAGGCTATATGACAGGGCAGGGATGGGACATACCTACTAGTTCCCTAACCTTGCCCCATAGTTAGGCTATATGACAGGGCAGGGATGGGACCTATCTGCTAGTTCCCTAACCTTGTCCCTCAGTTAGATTATTTGAAAGGGCAGGGATTGGACCAAACTACTAGTTACCTAACCTTGCCCCACAGTTAGGCTATATGACAGGGCAGGAATGGGACCTACCTACTAGTTCCATAACCTTGCCCCACAGTTAGGCTATATGACAGGGCAGGGCTGGGACCTACCTACTAGTTCGCTAATCTTATCCCATAGTTAGGCTATATGACAGGGCAGGGATGGGACCTACCTACTAGTTCCCTAACCTTTTCCTGTAGTTAGGCTATATGATAGGGCAGGGATGGGACCAACCTACTAGATTGTACACCTTGTCCCACAGTTAGATAACTTGAAAGGGCAGGGATGGGACCAACCTACTAGTTGCTAATCTTGTCCCACAGTTAGGCTATATGACAGGGTAGGGATGGGACCTACCTACTAGTTACCTAACCTTACCCCACAGTTAGGCTATATGACAGGGCAGGGCTGGGAAATACCAACTAGTTTGCTAATCTTGTCCCACAGTTAGGCTATATGACAGGGCAGGGATGGGACCTACCTACTAGTTTCCTAACCTTGTCCTGTAGTTAGGATATATGACAGGGCAGGACTGAGACCCACCTGCTAGTTTTCTAACCTTGTTCAACAGTCTCTTTCCCTCCCCCTCCCTTCCCTGTGTCTCTTTCCCTCCCCCTCCCTTATCACCCTCCTCAACCCCCTCCTCAACCCCCCTCCTCAACCCCCACCTCAACCTCCTTCCTCAACCTTCCTCCTCAACCTCCCTCCTCAACCCCCCTCCTCAACCTCGTTCCTCAACCTCCCTCCTCAACCCCACTTCTCAAGCCCCCTCCTCAACCCCCTCCTCATCCTCAATCGCCCTCCCTCCCCAACCCCCCTCCTCAGCCTTCCTCCTCAACCCCCGTCCTCAACCACCCTCCTCAACCCCCTCCTCAACCTCAACCCCCCTCCTCAACCTTAACCCCCCCATCCTCATCCTCATCCCCCCCATCCTCATCCTCAACCCCCTCAGGTAGGTGGGTAGGCCAGCAAGAAGCGAGTTGCAGTAGTCTAGTTGAGAGATGATGAGAGAGTGTATTAGAATTTTAGTTGTGTCTTGTGTAAGATAGTGTCGAATTCTGGAGATGTTTTTTAGATGGACAAGACAAGATTTAGTTAGTGATTGTATGTGAGGGATGAAAGACAGGGCGGGGTACAGTAGAACCCCAAGACAACAAGCTTGGGAGGTGGATGTGATGATGTAATTGTTGACAGTGAGAGAGATGTGAGGAATTGACACTGTGGTAGAGGGAGGAAAGATAGGGAGTTCAGTCTTAGACATGTTGAATTTAAAATGGTGGGTGGACATCCAAGAGGATATGCTAGAAAGGCAGTTGGGGACATGTGTTAGAAGAGAGGGGGTTAGATCTGGTGCTGAGAGGTAGATTTGGGTGTCATATGCATAGAGATGATACTGCAGCCCAAAAGAGTTTATAAGGGTATAAAGTGAGGATGTGTAAATGGAGAAGAGGAGGTGGCCTAGGACTGATCCTTGGGGTATGCCAATAGACAGGGGGTAAGGAGAAGAAGAGGTGTCAGAGAAGGAGATACTGAATGATCAATTTTGTAGGTATGATGAGAACCACGAGAGGGCAGAGTCTCGAATACCAAGGGAGGAGAGGATATGGAGTAGAAGTGGATGGTCAACTGTGTCAAAGGCAGCAGAGAGATCTAGAAGAAGTAGAATAGAAAAGTGATCTTTTGACTTGGCGGTAAGTAGGTCATTGGTGACTTTAGTGAGAGCTGTCTCAGTGGAGTGTTGGGTTCAAAAGCCGGATTGGAAGGTGTCAAGAAGGGTTAGAGGAAATAAAGCTGGTAAGGCGGTTATAGACGAGCTGCTCCAGCAGTTTGGAAGCCAGAGAAAGTAGAGAGATAGGGCGGTAGTTAGATTCAATGTCAGAGTCAGATGAGTGTTTTTTGAGGATGGGTGTAATTATGGTGTGTTTTAGAGAAGATGGAAACATGCCAGTATTTAGGGAAAGGTTGAAAATGTGTGTGAGAGCTGGGATTAGTATGGTAGAGAGAGGGTGGATGAACTGAGATGGAATCGGATCCTGAGGACATGTAGTGAGGCGAGTGGATGATGGCAGGCTAGCGACTTCATCCTCTGTAGCTGGGGCAAAGCAGTTCAAAGTGGCTGTTGGATTGGGGGAGGGAGAAGAGTGGGTGTGGTTGGATAGTTGAGATGGTAGAGTGAGTGAGCCACTGTGAGATGAGAGTTCATTGCGTATATCTTCGATTTTATGAATAAAATGGTTGGCAAAGTCTTCAGCTGTGAGAGAGGAAGGGATGGGAGGAGGTGGTGGGTGGAGGAGAGTTTTGAAAGTGGCAAAAAGGCGCTTTGGGTTAGAGGATAGGGTTGATATTAGTGAAGTGAAGTAGTGTTGTTTGGCGAGGTTGAGGACAGAGGAGTAGGAGTGTAACATAAATTTGTAGTGAAGGAAATCTGCAGGGTTGCGTGATTTCCTCCAGAGCCGTTCAGCGGTGTGGGAGCACTTCTGGATGTATCGTGTTTGAGTTGTGTGCCAAGGTTGTGGAAGAGAGCGAGGGCGTCTTTGTGTGGTTATGGGGGCGAGGGTATCAAGGATGGAAGAGAGAGTAGAGTGTAGTTGAGGTAGGTGATGGGGCTGAGAAGGGGTTGGAAATTAGTGGAGAGCTGAGTAGGGTCAAGTGCTAGCAGGTTTCTGTTTGTGATGGTGGCAGGGGTTGGAGAGGGGTGGTGGGAGGAAGAAGAGGTGAGGTTAAAGGTAAGTAAGTGATGTCAGATAGAGGGAGTGGGTGGATGACTGGTGTAACAGAACCTTACCTTTGCCTGGGAACATTTATTACTACACTGGCCCTTTAACTGTTTGGAATGTTGTTGTTTTTTGAATATATGTATGTAACTGTCATGCTGAGTTCAGTTAGTAAAAAGTTTTTCTCTGATGGTTGATAACTTCAATTTTACACAGCAGCTTGCCAGGTAAAAGGACGTCTCTAACGGCTGATACCCTCTCACTACCGGGGTAGCCGTTACATTGGTTGGCAGCGGTGGGATGGTCCTTTTATCCAGATAGCAAGTGCTGAATGGAGTCTCAGTACGCCAAGCTGAAAAGACCCACACTAAAAGATTTATTGGAGAGTCGTGGTAGGAGTGCCAGTAACAGGCCACGGAGGGAGCTGATAACTGACCTGCTGGAGCTGGACGAAATGGATAGATCCAAGGAAGTAACGGAGCCCTTTACATCTGTCAGCGAGGACGATGTAATTACTGGTATTGTACAGCGGAGATTATCCTTGTATCCAGAAACGTCCGTGGAACTAATAAACCAGCTGCTCCGGGAAACAAGGGAGGAGATAGAAACTAAGAGGAGACAAGAAATGGAACTGGTAAGAGCTAGACAGCCCATTACACAGGCAGTTCCTACCCCCCCACCCACTGCTACAGTAAAGAAAATACCGTTCACTGCATTTAAAGCTTTTGTAGAAAGTGAGGAGGAAATAGATGGATATTTGGCTGACTTTGAGAGACAGTGCTCACTACACCAGGTACCACCAGACCAATGGGTCACTATTTTGTCTGGGAAATTGTCGGGCAAAGCCAATGAAGCCTTTCGGGCTCTTGCTCCAGAGGATATTTTACAATATCAGCAAGTTAAAAAGGCGCTGCTAACCCGATATGCCGTAACCCCAGAAGCATACCGCCGTCGCTTCCGGGAGTCCAAGAAGAAGGCTGTGGACTCCCACATGGAATGGGCAAACACAATACAAAGGGTGGCATCACATTGGGTGAGAGGGTGCAATGCCAACACCGGAGAAGAAGTGTTACAGTTGTTCTTGATGGAACATTTCTTTCAAGATCTGGCTGCGGATATACAGGACTGGGTGAGAGATCGCCGCCCTGCCAACTTAACTGAGGCAGCGCGACTAGCAGATGAATACGCAGAAACAAGGAAGGTGAGCCAAGGGTCCACACGACCAGCATCTAGAACAGAGGCACGTACCCCAACCTACGCTGCACGCACAGAATTTCGGGCTCCAGTACCCCCAGGACCTCCACGCCCTCAGGGGTCTTACAACCAGCCCCGAGAATCTTACAAAGTGACATGTTATCACTGCAGCAACACTGGGCATATTGCCCGTTATTGCCCTTTGAGATCAGCCAATAACGAATGGAGGCGTACAACATCCCACACAGAGACCCCGCCATCACGTCCCTCTGCTGCTCACTGCCTGGAAATCAAAGGGAGCCCTGAGGAGTGTTTGGGAATCTTGTATAAGGCCAACCCCGTACAGGCTGCCTCCCCGGATAACCGCCAGCATCACCGCCAAGAGGTGCGTGTGAATGGACAGATAGCACAAGGCTTAAGAGACACTGGCGCTACCATCACTTTGGTGCAGAAACATCTTGTGAAACCAGAACATGTATCTAATCGTACCGTTGCTGTTCGTGTCGCAGGGGGGGCTGTTTTTCGCTTACCCACCGCCCGTGTACACTTGGATTGGGGAGTCGGGTCGGGAAAGACCACAGTAGGCATCATGGACAATTTACCTGCTGAAGTCGTGTTGGGCAACGATATTGGCCCTCTAGCCTCAGCCTTTTTACCCACGACTGCTGCTGCTTGTCCCGTGACCACCCGCTCACAGACCCGTACTGAGGACGATCCTACAACAGGTCGGGAGACCCAGGTAAGCCACAAGCAGACACTTAGCACTAACGCCACAGAAAGACCCATAGCGTGGGACACCCCCGAAGAGTTTGGGAGGGAAACTAGACAGGACCCCACCCTCCAAAAGTACCGAGAATTAGCCGACAGTAGAGGGGATGAGCGGGAACGTTTTATATGGGAGCGGGACAGGTTATATAGATTGACCGAAGGCAGAAAGAGAGGCTGTGTCCCTTCGCAGAAGTGCCAACTCGTAGTACCCAGAAAGTACCGGTTGGAACTTCTCCGAATTGGCCACGACATTCCGTTGGCAGGGCATCTAGGGGGTAACCGCACCACCTACAGGATCACCCAGATCTTCTTTTGGCCAGGGATCTCGAGGGATGTGCGGCGTTACTGCAGCACTTGTGATGTATGTCAACGAGTAGGAAAGAGGGGGGATCACCCTAAAGCCCGACTGTCACCTATGCCCGTGATCGAGGAACCATTTAGCAGGGTGGCAGTCGACCTCGTAGGACCCCTACCTAACCCCAGCCCTTCTGGTAAGAGGTATATTCTTACAGTAGTGGACTATGCTACTCGCTACCCAGAAGCCGTCGCTCTGACGAATATCCAGGCTGACACTGTCGCCAGTGCGCTGGTCGGGATATTCACCAGAGTGGGATTTCCTCAGGAAATCCTATCTGACCGAGGAACCCAATTCACCGCAGACCTAACTCAGCAGCTATGGAAGGTCTGTGGTGTTAAAACCCTGCTTAGTTCACCATACCATCCTCAAACTAACGGTCTCTGTGAACGCTTTAATGGTACCCTAAAGCAATTGCTACGGACCTTTGCAGCGGAATACAGAGACTGGGAGCGATTCTTGCCGCACCTCTTGTTCGCATATCGAGAGGTGCCGCAGGAATCCACAGGGTTCTCCCCCTTCGAGTTGCTCTATGGACGGCGGGTGCGAGGCCCCCTCAACCTCGTCCGGGAGCATTGGGAGGGAGAGATGGAGCATGAGGGGGTCCCTATCGTACCTTATGTGCTGGAGATGCGGGACCGCATGGGGCACCTAGCCAGGATGGCCCGAGAACACCTCCAGGCGGCACAAGGCCGTCAAAAACATTGGTACGATCGGGACGCTAGGCTGAGAACGTTCCAAGTAGGTCAGAAAGTCCTGGTGCTTAGACCTGTTAAAGGAAATAAACTACAGACCTCCTGGCAGGGCCCTTACAAGGTGGTGGCACAGGTCTGTGACACCACCTATGTAATTGCCAGTAGCAAGGACGAAAGGATACAGAAGTCCTTTCATATAAACTTATTAAAAGAGTACCAGGAAAGGCCCGAAGATATAGCAGCCATATGTATCCCGGCCACTGAGGACCCTGACAACCTCCCCATCCCAGATCTGTTAGCCGATGCCGAACCTAAAACTCGGCTTAATACAGTGCAGCTAGGGGAGCGATTAACTCCCATAGAAAGAGAGCAACTCCAACAATTACTAGCTAAGAAAGGATTGACGTTTTCCCAGGAGCCCGGTTACACACCCTTAGCGACCCATTATGTCGAAACCCCAGGACAAACTCCTCTCAGACAGACTCCCTATAGAATCCCTGAAGCCGTAAAAGAAGAGATGAGAAAAGAGATTCAGGAGATGTTAAAACTAGGAGTTATAGAGCCATCCGACAGCCCCTGGGCCTCCCCAGGCGTCCTAGTCCCCAAAAAGGACGGAACGACCCGGTTCTGTGTCGACTATAGACGCCTCAATGACCGAACCGTGACAGACGCATACCCCATGCCCCGAGTGGACGAACTATTAGATCGTATTGCCAGGGGACGATATCTGACCACCATCGATCTGTGCAAAGGGTACTGGCAGATTCCCTTGGCCAAGGACGCTATCCCTAAGTCGGCGTTTGTCACCCCGTTTGGCTTGTACCAGTTTAAGGTCATGCCCTTCGGGATGAAGAACGCCCCAGCTACATTTCAGCGCTTAGTGGACCGCCTCCTTGATGGCTTCCAGGATTTCGCTTGTGCGTACCTGGATGACATTGCGATCTATAGTGAGACTTGGGGGGAGCACCTGAGACACGTAGAGGCTGTGCTGGATCAGATTAGGGCCGCCGGCCTAACCCTGAAACCAGAGAAATGTAATTTCGGTATGGCTGAAGTCCAGTACTTGGGACACAGAGTGGGGTGGGGGAAACAACGACCAGAACCCGCTAAGGTAGAGGCCGTAGCCAATTGGCCCACACCCCACACTAAGACTCAAGTGTTAGCATTCTTAGGGACAGCAGGGTACTACAGGAAATTTATCCCTGACTACAGCGCCATCGCTAAACCCCTGACAGATTTGACAAAGAAAAATTTACCTAGGATAGTCCTGTGGTCTCCCGCCTGCGAAACAGCGTTCCAAACCCTGAAACAAGCCTTGATCAACGCACCGGTTTTGTTTGCCCCCGTCCCTAACAAAAGATTTGTTGTCCACACAGACCATGTACGGACTGGGGGGCAGTGCTGAGTCAGGTCGGAGAAGATGGAGGGGAACACCCTGTCGCATACCTGAGTCGAAAACTATTACCCAGGGAAGTGAGTTATGCGACAGTGGAAAAAGAGTGTCTAGCCCTGGTCTGGGCTCTAAAGAAGCTCACCCCATACCTCTACGGGCAGGAATTCACGTTGATCACGGACCATAACCCCCTAGTATGGCTGAACCGAGTGGCTGGGGACAATGGACGATTACTAAGATGGAGCCTGGCACTACAACCGTACAACTTCTCCATCCAGTATCGCCCTGGCCGGTTCAATGCGAACGCAGACGGACTGTCCAGGCAAACAGAACTTTTACCTTAACAGCAGACCGGACAGCCCCAAGTTGACCCGAAAAGGATCAATCCGGGTCTGCCGGAGTGTTCCACAAAGGGGGAGCAGTGTAACAGAACCTTACCTTTGCCTGGGAACATTTATTACTACACTGGCCCTTTAACTGTTTGGAATGTTGTTGTTTTTTGAATATATGTATGTAACTGTCATGCTGAGTTCAGTTAGTAAAAAGTTTTTCTCTGATGGTTGATAACTTCAATTTTACACAGCAGCTTGCCAGGTAAAAGGACGTCTCTAACGGCTGATACCCTCTCACTACCGGGGTAGCCGTTACAACTGGGTTGGAGGCTGTGCTGAGATTAGTGAAGATAAGGTCAAGAGAATGTCCAGCATGATGAGTAGAAGAATCTGTTAGTTGTGAGAGGCCAAGGGAAGAGGTGAGTGCAAGCAGTTTGGCTGCTGCTGGGGAGGTGGGAGTTTCAATGGGAATGTTAAAATCTCCAAGTACTAGTAAAGTAACATTGGAGGAGAGAAAGTGAGGGAGCCAGGCAGAAAAGTGATCAAGAAATTGAGAGGGAGTGCCAGGGGGGCGATAGATCGTAGAGAGATAGGTGAGAAGAGGTGGATTGAATGCACTTCAAAGGATGATAATTGGAGGGATGGGGCAGGGGGTAAGAGGTGAAAAGTACAGCGACTGGAAAGCAATACGCCCACACCACCACCTTGTTTGTTCCCAGGTCTAGGTGTGTGGCTGAGGTGAAAGCCACCATGAGAGAGTGCTGCAGGGGAGGCAGTGTCTGAGGGGAGTGTCAGCCAGGTTTCCGTGAGAGCCAACAGATTGAGGGAGTTGGAGATGAATAAGTCGTGAGTGAAAGTGAGTTTATTGCAGATAGCGCGCGCGTTCCAGAGGGCGCAGGAGAAAGTTAGAGTAGAGGGTTTGTGACATGTGATGGGTATCAGATTCTGGGTGTTACGGATGTTTGCTGGCCTTGAACAAGAGCGTGGCTGACAGCAAGTGGAGATGAGTGAGGGGCCTGGGTTAGGGGATATATCTCCTGCAGCCCGGAGAAGGAGGAGTGGAAGGGAGAGAAGATGGGACTGGGACTTACAGTGCTGTTTCTGCTTGTGAGTGTTAGGGAGGGGATAATGTTGTGACTGGAGGAGGGAGAGGAGCTCATGGGAGCAGAGGAGAGGAGAGTAAGGAAGGTGAGATGGTAATATTGTTGGGGACATGATATGGAGATGCTGCAAAAGAATGTCTGAGAGAGAGGCAGTAGGTTATAAGAAAGAGGAAAGAGCGAGAAAGCATTGTGACGGTGTGTAAGCTCAGGAGAAAGATAGGATGATTGTGTGATTGTGCGGTAAGAATTATTTTCCTAAGATAAGAAGTTGTAGTGATATAGATTCAGGAGCAAGGAAGAGAGTGTGATAAGGTTAATCAGAATGACGGTGGTGGGTGAGTATCTAAGAGACTTTATTAATTGTGTTTTTATCAGGCAACGTTAAATGAGCAGGTGCAAGTCATGTGAGTATCTATAAATGAAGGTCATGCAAGGGTGGGTGGAAGTGGGGCAGGGAGGGAGGGGAGAAATCTGTGAGATGTTTGTGTCCAGAGTGAGGGAATATGAGGTCTGAATTACAGCTGTGATAGGAGACAGGGAGAGAATGTCTGAGTATTGGATATGCAGATAAGAAGACCATTTGCTACAGATGTTAGGCAGTAAATTAGAGGGGGGAGGTGAGATACAACACACAGAATAGTACATTAACAAGCTACATAATTAACTAAGTTTCAAAAATGTTACACCAATGTTACTATGTGGCCAGATATCATATACAATATGAAAGTTAATAATTAATGTAACAGACAGAAGTATATTGTTGTGGGTCTTCCAAGTGTAAATACCTTGAAATCTGTGAGATGTTTGTGTCCAGAGTGAGGGGATATTAGGTCAGAATTACAGCTTGAAATCTGTGAGATGTTTGTGTCCAGAGTGAGGGAATATGAGGTCTGAATTACAGCTTGAAATCTGTGAGATGTTTGTGTCCAGAGTGAGGGAATATAAGGTCTGAATTACAGCTTGAAATCTGTGAGATGTTTGTGTCCAGAGTGAGGGAATATGAGGTCTGAATTACAGCTGTGATAGGAGACAGGGAGAGAATACAATCCACATTTGCTCATGAAGTACAATGCACACATAAATGTGGAAGCTTGCACTTCTATTAAATCCATCAAATATGTGTATAAATATATATACAAAGGATATGATGCAGCAACTGTTGTTGTGCAAGGTGCAGCAAACCAAAAAGGAAAATCCAATTTTACATGACGAACTTTCAACTTATTTAGATGCTCGCTATGTCCGTGCTCCTGAAGCAATGTGGCGGCTTCTGAAACTTGAGATGCATGATCGGCCACATGCTGTGTATCGTTTAGCTGTACATTTGCACACAGGGAATGACATAGTTTATGATACTTTCCTATTAGCTGCAAGACATAAAAACTTCATAGCTGATGATACAGAATGGGAGAGGTGTCTGGAAGAAGCAGCACTATGTAAAATGCCATAGCAAATGAGAAAACAATTTGCGTTAATTTGCATCTTTTGCAATGTACCTGATGCATTTACTTTGTGGGAAACATTTAAATTAAATATGTCTGAAGACTTTTTGAAATGTTACAATGAGCCAATAGCACTGTTTAAACCTTTAATGAGGACTGATGAGCTGATGCATTCTTTGTAATTAAGGTTCAATGTTAGTAGTAGCACCATCATTTAGTGAAAAATTTAAATGTTTCATAATATAGATTATTGATCCAGAGACAAAGCCAATTGCCAGTTAATGGAGTCAGGAAGGAATTATTTTTGGACAACACTTTCAAAAAATTTACAAAGTTGAAATTACATTTATTGAAATTTGCCTTCCTCTGGATTCAATATTCAAGCTCAATATAGTTTAAAATAAATTAAGGTTAAATGTTATTATCTTATGTTAATGTTTGCATTGTTGGCATTGTATGTTAAAAAGTTTGCAAAATTAATTTATTGAATGTTAAAAAAAGATTTATGTCATTTGCAGCAGAAACATTTGTTAACAAGATTCAATATATAATTAAATAGAAAGTATTCATCCAGGGAGTAATCTGATCGCCATTTAATGGGGTCAGGAAGGAATTCATTTTTTCCCTTTTGAGACAATTGAAATGGGGGGGGGGGGTTACCATTTGCCTTCCTCTGTACTCAATTCCTATGTGTTTTAATAGGAGTTTAAATACAAATTTTTATGTTAAAAATCATTCTATTATGGTTGAAGAGACTCATTTACAAAAAGTTCAACAATTTCATGTTAGTATTGTTAAAAAAAAAATGTTACACACTGTTTACAATATAAGTTGAATATTAGAAAACGTCATGTAATGGTTTACAATATGTATTCAGAGAAATGTGATGGATTGTTATATTAGTATTCCATACATGATAGTTACAAAGTTTGATATGGTTTTACAGTACATTGTTAAAAAAAATAAACACATTAAATAAACATTTTTGTACTTCTTTATAGATAAGAAAAAGATTCAGAGTGTTAGAGAATCACATTGTGTCACAAACAGCATTTACAGCATTAAAATTATATTGACCGTCATTTTTTGATGGGCAAGTCGCTAGTCCCATATAACACTCATAATTACCTTGCTCTTATATATTGAGTCTTTGAAGAAAGATATAGAAAATAGATTTAAAAAAAATTTGCTTTTGTCTTTTTTTCTCATTCCATTTGTTTCTATTTTTATTAGGGAAAGGCACAGATTACATCATACAAGTACATTATGCAATAAAGCAAAAATATAATAAAACAGCTGTAAATACAGTATTGAGTTTTACGTAGATGTAACCAATCCACATCACAGAATTAATTTACTTATTATAATAAAGCATTTTAACTATTGACACTTTTCCCTTTTACTTTTTTTCTTATATTTCTTCCTCCCCTTACTACACTATCATAAATTATTAAAACCCCAAAATATAAGATTGTCAATATTAATAATGTACTAGAAATGTCACCAACAAATTATAGATATTGAGTATTAATTGTTGAGCAAAGATATTCCTTGCTCAACTCATATAAGTAATAAATGCTTTTGGTACCAAGCCCAATCATTTCTAAGCTTCTTATTGACCATTTATTTTCTGATATGATAGGGAAGTGCAAAAAAAAAACAAGTTTGATGTTCAATTGTAATCAACAGGAAGTAATAACACATATTTAAAATGAGTTAATGGGAATATGTATGTGGTAATATCAGCACCGAGGATATCTGTTTCTAAAAGTCGGTTAACAAGAAGGGAACGGGTCTAGCAGAGCCTCAGTGCAAATATACATAGGGTGGCAACGTTCAGCTTCTGATGAAACAAATCTCTTTTTAACCCATTTCACTCTCAGAGAGAAATAAACATAGAGATTACAGTGGGAAGAATAGTAGGAAGAAACCATAAAACACTATGGCCTCCATTTAATTCCAAGCCCGTAATTACAATGCCACATGCGGGTTAGAAAGTTGTTACAATTGAACAATCCTGCAAAAACCTAAAACCATGTAACCATATGTAGCATTTCAGGGCCTGAACATGATCAATTAGGCAAGCCCGTGAGTTACAATTTAGACACAGCCAATATTAAATGAGACTGTCATCATGACGTCAGAAAAACATGGAATTTAAACCACAATCAATTAGTGTTTAGAAGTCTGATTTCCGATTTGACTCACAATCTTGAAATGTTGCAATCTAAAAAAAAATCAATAAATCAATTGTTCTAGTCCATGGGGGTTCTATGATATATATTAACCCATTCATTGACAAGATCGAAATTATACATAAAAAAAATAGGTTTTATTGCAGAATTGAGAGCTTGAGACTGTTGTGAAATTGAGGTAACTTAAAATGGATGCTTTGTGGTTTCATGGAGAAGGAGGGAGATTGGGAGAAGCTTCTGCCATATCTCCTATTTGCTTACTGTAAGGCAATGCATGAATTGTCAGTGCTCCCTCTTTGATCTCCTGTATGGGATGTTGAAATGTCCCTTGAATGTGATCCTAGAGGCTTGGGAGAGGGAGTATATGCAGAACCCTGTACCCATTTGTCTCAACCATACAAATGTATTTTAAAACAGCACACACTAATTACCCACCTAGCCCCCCTTTATAATTATCCTCCCTGTATGCGGGGTCAGCTTTCTTACAGTGACCTTATCACCAGTTTACTCGGGCTATAAAAAACCCTTCCAAGTCTCCAGTGAAGGGCCTGGAAGTGTTCATCTTATTAGGTCACTTCAGATTTTATGGCTGACACATGAGAGGTTTGCAAGGGGGTTGAAGGCACGTAGGTCAGAGGCCAGATGTCTGGCAAATTGCTCTTTCTGGTTTTACAAACATCCAAGGTGGAAGTCAGTGTAACCAGTATGGCTTACTGCCTACATTTTTAAACATTATATCTTATACTGTACATAAAACAACATGTCACAGTCCTTAAAACAAGTCTCATGTCCATTTTAATAGCCTTTTGATCTTAGTAATCACATATGTTACAGTTTCAAAAACATAGTTGCTTGTGGGGTTCAGGGGCCCCTCGACCCCAAAATCGGTCATTACACAGTGGTCCTGTATGTGTAGGCAGCCCAGGCCAGACAGAAGCGGTACCTTGACAGGGGAACTAAGAGGAACAACAGGAGGTGCTGATTCTGGTTCCACACCCCCAAATCAAGTTACAGGTAGCCTGGGAAGGACCATACCAAGTTTAACAGAAAACTAGCTCCCATACCTACATGTTAAACATAGACCCCAAGAGCCAGACCATTTGAATTGCTAATATTAATCTGTTGAAAGGATATTAGAAGTGGTCCCACATTTGTCGGTCTGCTTGCCCACCAGCAGTGACCCCGAGGTAGGCTCCTGCATGACCTCCTGGAACCACCCACCCTTGACAGTCAGGCAGATTTTGTTAACCAGTCCCTTAACATAACTGCCGCTAAGAATACCCAGCTGTCTGATGTATTGGTCCAGAATCCCGGGCTGTTTTCTGCCTAGGATAGCCCCAAGTCTGTAGAGCCAACCCTGACCAACATAAAGTAGTGCGGGCCGCTGCTCACGCTTGCGGGCTCGCATAGCTGGCATGGAGCGCCTTCGAGGGCCTTGGTTGCTGGCATGGAGCGCCGAAGTTGCTCCATGCCAGCCACTTGCGACCCTCGCAAACTTTACGTCGCAACGCAAACAACACGACACACCAATTACGACCCTCGCAAACTTTTCCTCACAACGCAAACAACATACGACACACGCTAACACACATTACGACCTCGCAACACTCGGACGCAACTCGCGAACATTACAAAATTCAAAACACAATACATACACACAGCACATACATAAAAAACTAAACGAAAACGAGGCTACACACGCAAACACCATACGAGACACGTTAGCACACATTACGACCTCGCAAAAATCGGACGCAACACGCGAACATAAAAACATTTAAATAAATACACACAACACACACATAAAAAGCTTACCTACAGCAAGAGGAACCATCCAGGACCTCAAAAAAGCAAGTTATACCTTCATTTAAATAAAAATAAAAGAGTTTAGACACTAATAAAATCGCTAAGCGAGAGAAAAAATGGCAGACGAACAAAACGAAAATGGGGCTACAGCACTCTAAACACGAAAAACACCACAACACACTCGCAAAACACCACAAGAAACTCGCAAAACACCACTAAGCACCTACGGATAATCCGCGAAGACGCATACCACAGATTACCCGCCATTTTACACCAATGCGGAAGTACACCACTACGCTAACGGTTTCGTCTCGCGCACGCACAGTATTACACTGCACACATTCACCACGCTTACACAGCAGCTCCACACCACTAATGCTGCAGCAACTTTAAAACACATTGACAGCTCTTCGACACAATGCTTTAAAATAGGTAAAGTATATTCATTTATTAATGTATTATATATTTCATTATTACACACCAAACAGTATTAGCTCACTTACAATTTCATTGCCGTCATATTTTGACGGGCAATTCGCTAGTATTTTATAAATGCCACATCTAATCTAAATCTATAATTTTACTCAATGATGAATCCATTTATTTTCTTTAATATAATATATAATGTTAATAAAGTCAACAAATAAACCTCTTGTTGGTACTGGTAGATTTACTTAGCTAGAAAGTCTCAAGTAGACTTACAATGACCTATTTGTAATTATCCGTGTGCCGCTTAGTCCTGAAAGATGAGGATACAAATTATTATTTTGTCTTTGGAGAGATTTACAAATGATTATGTTTTGTGTGGATTAGTTTAATATTTGCAAATAGATAAATTAAAATTAAATTGTCTTGATATCTGTCTTCAATAAAATATCAGTATTAGAAACAAAAAATATTGACAGTTTATTTAACTTCAAAGAACACATGTAGAATTTCAAGAACTTTAATAAAAACATTAATGTGCCTTTATATATTTTCTATATTGTATAATATATAACATTTACAATGTAACATATTTAATAAAATAGATAAGACAATAATAATTTTTAATGTTCAATTAAAAGTATAGTAATTATTATTATTAATATTATTATTATAAGTAGTAGCATAGTAGTAGTAGTATTTTATGTTATGCAAATTAATATAGTTTTAATTTATAATATTTATACATTGCATACAATAGTTTAATAACAACATAATTGATAATAATAATAATAATAAGTTTAGGTAATATAACAAAATAATTAATAGAAATCTAACATTTAATAGTTTAAATACACACATAGCTATATAAACTTAAATTGAAATTAAGTAAATTATAATTTGTATAATATAAGTAATTATAATGGTAATGTTTTAACTAATATAACTAATATCTTAATAACATTTAATATAGAGATGCTTCTGTAATGTATTAAATACTTTTCTAAGTAGTTAAATTAATGTTAAATTAAGAAAACAATAATTTATATAATTTCTAATAAAATGTACCATATTTACAAGTTAGCCGAGACTATAATGGAGATTCTACTACAGTATAATTGGATATATTAGTAATCATTTGTTATATATGTTAAATATTTTACTGATTATCGAGTGGAATTTTTTAAAAATTCCTTTGACTAGCTCTTACTGTAATAAAATATATATATATATATATATATATATATATATATATATATATATATCATTGCTCTTTCCACATATAATGTATTTATATACTTATATTTAATAAAACTCAACAATTTTAGTCTCTCAACAGTACTTATTAAAATTGCAATATTTGTAATAGTGTTAATATATAAATATATATATATATATAGTTATATATATAATTAATTTGAAAAAACAATACAATACATACAATCAGACATCTGTTCAAGGTGGCAATTATTGTTTTTCGCATTTTATTGTTATTAACTATTTTGCTGCTAATAAGATATATATATATATATATATATATATATATATATATATATATATATATATATATATACTATATGTATATATGTCAATAGCACGTGGAAAAGAATCACTTCTGGGGGCATCAGAGATGATCTCTTAGTAATTGTAGAAATAAAAATTATACACAAGGGCCAGAAATCTTGAATCTTATTACACTTCCACCATATACTGTATGTAGATAAGAACCACCTTTCCTACATCCTCTCTAACATTTACCTGTATACTTATCCTAATACATCTATATATCACTATAGTGTAATCATTTATTGCTCGGGATATTGTATTCTTTACACACGTTTTCAAAAGTTTCAATGACCCATTAAATATAAGCCTGATAATTATGCCTTACTTCTCCCATTCCCAATTCTGGTTAGGGAGAAGTCTTACCAAGCATATCTAATGGTATAACTAGTAAAGATAATGTAGATAGATTTCAGCTATTATTGCATTTATACCATATCTTCAAAGCCGTTTTAATTACTAGAGGTATTATTTCTTTAATTTTTTAACTCATTTTCTTTATATTTAAATGGTTAATGTCCTCACTACTCAATAAAGTTTCTTTCAGTCTGTAACCAAATAGTTGGTTGCTTCGGACAACTCCCTTTTATTATATGTGACATCATCCCCGCGTCATAGTAATCTGACATGTTAGGTGACGCTAGGCCTCCCCTAGAGAAATGCCTTTTCACTGTCTTGTTTAATACATGTTTTTTTCCCTTTTAAAATATTTATCTGGAGACTGGAGTCTCCTGGGAATGTATTTAGGGACTTCTAGTTGAATTCTTATAAATAAATAGGTAATCTTTGGCAGATATTCTGACCCTGACCAAGAAAGAGTAACTGTTTTCCATTCAGTCAAAGAGCCCTAATCTATTGGCCAAATCATAAATGTATACACACTTTAAACCAGTCTCAAAGTTGCTACGTATTCCGTTAGCTACTAGTTCCCCATCCACAATCTCTACGGGCCAGCCCAAAACACAGATTCAGGCTTAGAACTCTACTGGTTTTAGCACAGCTTGAATATTATGAGCACTAATTAATTTAGGTTACACAAAATAGATATTCAATTACACCCGTAGCTCTAACTCTTAAATAAAGTCTGATCTGCAAATTAAAAAACTATAAAGTTTCTGTCAAAATTAGTACGTGTACTGAATAGGACTTTCAAGGGCTTTTTCAAACACATATGTGAGCTGTAGCACCAATTAAATTCAAACTGTACTTTAAAAGTATGGAAAGAAAATATAATTGATTGCAAAACAGTCTCAAACCTACAAATATGCAATGAAGAAAATATAATTTTTCACAGTTATTTCTGAGTAATATCGATCCTGGAACTCAAGGGACTAATACATATCACGAAACCCACATGGAACCCACATGGACAAGAGCAAAAAGTGCAGACTTATTGGCTCTCGTTAATTTGTAGCCTCTGATTGCAGATTATGTGTAACTTCCATGTTTACTGACGTCATGATGACAGACTCATTTACATTGGCTGTGTCTAAGAATGGGCTTAAATATTTCCAGATCATGTGATCACACTCCCTGAAACCCAACTTAAAAAGGCAGGGTTTACGTGTGGAGGCTGTGAGACGTATGAGCTTGAGTCAATAGAATACATTTAAACATTTAGAAGAAAAAAAAACACCTGCAGCCAAAATTAAGGGTTAGAGACACTTACGGGCTACTAACAGAATGGGACTGAAAGTCTTTTACAGATGGTTGTATAGTTTCACTTTTAGGAGTGAATATGATTCCCAAGTGAGTGATACTATTCTTACTCCAATTGTACTTATATTGTATTTTTATGGAAATGCAGTCATCATTTCTAAAATATAACATTATAACTTCTGTTTTAAATATATTTAAATTATAATATGGAATTGTCACAATCTGCTTCTTCAAGGGGGCTTGATATGAACCTAGTTGAAACCTACCCCAGCAGAATTGTGTAGTTCCTGTTCTCTGTGGCACACAAGACGGCTTCTAAAGAGGTACAGGCAGAGAATACTGCATACAGGTTACTAGTGGCCCATGGCAAGACCACTCCCCAAGTCAGGATACAACACACAGAAATAGTCTCACACCTTTTATATGTGAAAACTATCTCTCAACTTTTATTGAATGATCAAAACAACATATTTATACTCTCCAATACCACACCCTTGTGTACATTTGTGTATGTGTGATGTCAGCCCATCTGGCTTGCAACCTTGGGCTATCAAAGCTCTTAAGATCAACTTCACCAGATATCTATAGCTGGCTAGTGAAAAAACATATGTTAAACTCAAGTGTTTGCTTAGGACTACTTGAAGTACATACATCTGTCTTGACCCAAGGTCTGTATGTGTGAGTGTGCAATGACCTGCAGCTAACTTCTATGCAGAGCATTCTTACCAATTCCACATATGTTCTATATAACATTTTCCCTCTTATAATACATTATAACTAATATACATAATAACCATGTACAGGCAACATATAACCGCACACGATAATACATAATCCCAATGCAACAATGTCATGCTCCCTTTGCCATATTCATGAATTACTGACAATATGAGTCCTTAAACAATTAAATCATGACAATGTCTCCCCCTTTCCTTTCTAGTATAGCATGGGACAGTAATCCTGCCATCTATACAGGCGGTTACTGGTTCTCTTGATGTGACAGTCCATCCATGTTATAGCCTCACTGGCTCTCTGGGTACCCTGCCTCCCCCTGTCGAGGGTGAATACTCACTCCTTCCCAGTGGCCTAGTGACCTTCCCAAGCCCCTGGGGAGACTTAACAGACAACGGCCATGGAGGACCCTACAAGGTAGTCAGGGGAAACAGTACATCCCAGCTAGAAAGTCTAGCATAAACTTGGGAGGATCCTTACCCAGCAAAGTCCTCTCCTTCCAGGCTAGGGAGACCTCCTGTCCTGCTGATTCTGGATCAGTACTCAGGCCCATGGGTAAAATTGAAGAGTGCAAGATTCCCTTTGTCTGGCCTGAGCTTTCTTCTGAATAAACTGGGATGCTGGAGTTGCAACATGGGCTAATGACATTCTCTGGTGCCATCCATGCTGGATTAATGGGCAGTTCTGACACAAGCCCTTGTGGTTCAGTAGCTAACCTCTCTCCCAACAAGCCTGGCCAGTAGCTTTTTCTTTCCAGGGTTACAAGTACACCACCAGTGTCTATGGGCAGCTGCAGGGGTATCAAAGAAGGGAGACCAGGAGACAAACCACAATCTGGGGTACCCTCTGGCTTTTTGGTCTCTGGATCCTCAGGTGGAACCTCCTCACTCTCTCCTTCTGAGACTGCCTGGTGTGTAGTTACAGGCAGCCATTGAAAAGCAGCTGCTACTGCCTCTTGGACAGGCTAAAGAACTGTTTCTGCTCCAGGGTCTGTGGCTGGCTCCTGGACAATGGTCACGCAAGGAATCTCTCCACTATTTTCACAGTTAATTGGTAGGGCCCAGTGCTCATTAGGTTCTTCTCTTACTCTAGGAGCAGGGTAGCTTTTCCCAAATTCTTCCCCTGGGCCTGGCACTGCTGTGGTTTGGTCCTGTCCCCATGCCTCTAACTGGATGAGACTCAGCCCCCTAAAGATAGGGACCAGTTCCTTCTCTTCCCAGTCAACCCCATGGATGTATGCATCCTAGTTATTATGACACCACCGGACAAAACTCGCAGCACAGCCCATCAAACATGTTGACCGCGGGACTTCAGAAAAAAAAATACGACTCCAAATACATAAGTCGTAACATTTAAAAATAACACAATGCGAGTCGTAAAAATACGAACTTAGCGGCCGAGACGCGCAAACCAAAAAACAGTAAAAATACACCAGAAAAAAATACAAACACTTCACAGACAGAATGGGGCAACAGCCAGGACATCTGTCAGTGAGCTGGAACGCAAATTTAACTCGATTTAGAAGATTTTCGCCACTCGAAAATCGCCTAAACGAGGAAAAAAATGTCCGCCGAAGAAAATGAAAACAAGGCTACATCACTGTAAAGCGTGCAAAACAGAGCCGGACACGTCGCAATTGGACAAGAACATACGAGGTAGTACAACGGACTTACTAATGACGGAAAATCGGTTACTAAAGACGGCAAATCCTTCCGATTTGCGTAAGACATACAATATAGCCCCCATTTTAACACGATCTACACAATAACGCATCTGAAATGGCGGCTTCCCCGCCTAAACTAACGGCTCTGGCTCGCGCACGCAGCCCATATATAGGGCACACTTGCCACACAGCTGACACTTTCTCCTCAGGTGATGACAGTCTGACTGGACATTTTCTGCTGCCGGAAAATCCAAAGAGATTGTTAGCTCTTCAGGATATTGATTGCTGGCTATTTATTATAAATAGGTAAAGTATATTAATTAATGTATTATTAATTAACTAAAAATAAAAACAATTATAAAGAAAAAAAAATACATTCCTACATTTTGCAATCCCTTTACTTTAGCACGGTATTAATCATTAACCATTTCAAATATGTTTATTAATTGATTAATTCATTTTTAATGGACATTAATTCATAATTAGTAATTATTTAACAAAAATGACAATTGTCACTATCTTTACTTTATCATTACATTCTTGATTATCTATTTATAGTACATTTACTAATTCATTAATTAGTAAGGTACATTAATTAAATAATAATTCATTGTTAATAGTAATAACATTTATTAAAAAAAATGTTTATTTCTCACTGGACTCATATTTTGTGCTTGCTACTCAACTTAATGTTAATTAATTGCTTCATTGATCATTCATAGAAGAAATATTTAGTCAAAAATGCATAAAAACATATGTACCTTTTGCACTGAATTTACACATTACTGTTGCTGCTTCATTAGTACATTGCTGTTATATTTATCTTTTCAGTATTCATTATTAATGCAATTGTTTTTATGTGTTGATGATTAATTATTAGTGTTCTTGATTAATTATTTAATTAGTCATTTATTTTAAAGAATTTTCAATTAAATGTGCTAAAATGCATCACAAACACGTAGATTTTATAGTGTCACCATATTTATCTCTTTCAGCTCATTGTATTAAAGGTATAGGATCTCAAACCGTTTACATATTTATATCACTTACTTACATTTTACAGAGCATTTACTTATATTTTGCAGCTATGCTAATTAAAATCATAGCAAACATTAACAAGCCCTTGTTTCCCTCTTTTTCCCCAGTTTGATCATCTGCTCACCTGACTACACAGAGGGGCGTTTGCAGCATTTCATCTGCAATCAGATCACCTTCACAGGTATAGAGTAGCGAAATACAGTTATACTTATATACAGTTTTCACAGCATTAAAATGTTATTGACCGTCGTTTTTTGACAGACAAGTCGCTAGTAGATCATATAATGTAGATAAATAATCTCCAACCAAGAGCTACTAATATCTTCAGAAGCCCATTCGTTTCTTCATCTTCCCCATGCACCATTAACTTCTCTGTCCATTTTCTCATTCAGTTTCGCACCCATCGAGATGTCCCAGGTTCTACCTCTTCTTCTGACTCTTGGAATTCTCCTTGTCCTCACATCACTATCCAAATCCCAGAACAATGAAAGCTTCAAGAAAAAATGGTTTACACAAATGCCATTAGCTACAATGAAACGAAGAAGAAGCAAAATACAAAGAGTAGATGCAAGTCCATGAAAACCTTCATCCAGACAAAGACTCAAGCAGCTGTAAGGAAATCTGCAAGGGAAAGAACAAGAATGCAGAAAGAGTCTGGAGCAAAAGAAAATCTAATTAAGCATATGCAAATTAAATCAAGTCAAACACAAGTATAATAAATGTATTTACAGAAAAGAAGTGAGAAGTGGTTACATTTGTTTTAGATGTGAAAATGGCTTTGCCCATCCACTTTATCAGTTCAAGAATTATACCTGGTCATGGAGAGGAATAAAACTGTATGGTTAGCCATCATAGTCATGTTGTGGGTTTTTCTTCATACAGGGTTGTGATATAAAACTACAGCCATATGAGGGATGAGGAAGATGGGAAAGGATATGTGGGTCTTTATCAATTCAACAGTGGTGCCTGGTCAAGATGATGTGTAACCATGATGCCCGGTCATGTCTCAATGTACATGTTGTGGGTTATTGCAACATGTTGTTGGCTACTGCAATGGGAGTGACGAAGCAGACATTAAAGGATTTATGGGACTTTATCAATTTAACAATGATTTCCGGTCACGTTGAGGCATTACAATGATGACTGGTTCGGTCTTCATGTATGTGTTGTGTTTTTTACATATGAGGTACTGATGCAGAGCTACAGTAAGGAAAGAAGCAGACGGGAAAGGGTATATGGGCCTTTATCAATTCAACAAAGATGCCTGGTCAAGTTTTAATGTATGTGTTGTGGGTTATTTCCATATGGGGTACTGATATAAAGCTGCTGCAATGGGAGTGACGAAGCAGACAGGAAAGGGATTATGGGACTTTATCATTTCAACAGTGATTCCCGTTGAAGTTGAGGCTGTACAATGATGCCTGGTCTAGTCTTCATGTATGAGATGTGTATCTCTCCATATGAGGTACTGATACAAATCTACAGGGAGGAAACAAGCAATTGGGAAGGGTATATGGGACTTTATCAATTCAACAATGATGACTGGTCAAAATGAGGATTAAAGATGTGCTGTTAGTCTTTGTGTACGTGTTGTGGGCTTTTTTCATACAGGGTACTGATACAAAGCTATGTCTATTGGTGGGATGGGAAAAGATATGTGGGACATATTGGATTCTAAATGCTTGTGTTTATAATCAACTAGCGAATTGCCCGTCAAAAAATGACGGCAATGGAATTGTAAGGTAGCTAATGGTGTTTTGTGTGTCCTACTGAAATATGTAATTTAAAATAATAAATGAATATACTTTACCTATTTTGAAGCATTGTGTTGAAGAGCTGGCAATCTGTTTTGATGTTGCTGCAGCATTAGTGGTGTGGAGCTGCTGTGTAAGCGTGATGAACGTGTGCAGTGTAATACTGTGCGTTCGCGAGCCGTAACCGTTAACGTAGTTGTGTACTTCCACATTGGAGTAAAATGGCGGGTAATGTGTGTTATGCGTCTTAGCGGATTATCCGTAGGTCTTTTGTGGTGTTTTGCGAGTTTCTTGTGGTGTTTTCCGTGGTTAGAGCGCTGTAGCCTCGTTTTCGTTTTGTTGGCCGCCATTTTTTCTGTCGCTTAGAGAATTTTTTAGTGTGTAAACTCTTTTATTTTGATGTAAATGAAGGTGTAACTTGTTTTTTTGAGGTCCTGGATTCTCCCTCTTGCTGCAGGTAAGCTTTTTATGTATGTGCTGTGTGTATTTATTGTGTTTTACATTTTGTAATGTTCGCGAGTTGCGGACGATTTTTTCTGTCGCTTAGAGAATTTTGTAGTGTGTAAACTCTTTTATTTTTAGTTAAGTTAAGGTGTAAGTAGTTTTTTTGCGGTCCTGGATGCTCCCTCTTGCTGTAGGTAAGCTTTTTATGTATGTGCTGTGTGTGTTTATTGTGTTTTTTTTTTTTCATGTTCGCGAGTTGCGGACGATTTTTGCGAGGTCGTAATCAGTGTTAACGTGTCTCGTATGTTGTTTGTGAGGGTCGTTGGTGTGACGTGTTGTTTGCGTTATATAAGTAAATTTTGGGAGGGTCGCAGTTGCTGGCATGGAGCGCCTTCGGTAAGATGTCATACAGCACATATGGTAAGGTATTATAATGCACATAGTAATATCCCATACTGCGCAGAAATTAGGTTCAAACACAGTGCTTATAGTAAGAATATATACAGTGCATTAACTAACATCATTAGTGTATATAGTACAATGCCAGACAGCACATATGGTAAACACATCTATGGGGCATATTGCAGCATGATATGGAGGTCACTATTTATGTTATATAAAATACTTTTAAAAAGATCATGTGCAGAACATATGGTAAGTTCAGATACATAGAATCCTATAAGCACACATGGTAAGATCAGAGGCAGAGTATATAACTGAATCCTATAGGTGCAGGTATTTCCATGTTATACAGTTGATACAATCATATAGTAAGATCCATTCCAACCTATATAACATTCTATTATTAATAGGTTATTTCACATGCAATATGTGCAGACCTCTATATCTCCATATATATCACCCCAGATGCCTATAGGAGACCCCATCTACTACTACCTGACCCTCAGCATGTAGAGCATTAACCCCTGCAGGCCCAGAACAGGCCCACATAGCAGTGCAGGGGTTAACCCTCTCAGTGCCATTGCCCATGCATTGCTGGGCACACTCACCAGTAGAGTCTGCCCCTGGAATCTCCGTGTGGCTGCTGCATGCTGCAGGATCAGTGTCCTAATACCCCCCGGGGCACAGCATCCACACAGGCTCACTGGCACAGCCTCCTCTTCAGGCATAGTCCCACCACAGCAGTGTCCTACAGGAGACGCGAGGGCCGTGGCTCCATGCCAGCAACTGAGGCCCTGAATCTGTAACCACAGACTATAAATCTAGTGGCTCCTGGGGGTTATGGTTGGAATATTAGGGAATTATAGGTTCATTATCTTGTGGTGTGCTGTGTATTGGATGTGTTAATAGGAGCATGTGTGCTTGTGTCAGTGTGTGCTTGTGTCAGTTTAACCCCTGCAGGCCCAGAACAGGCCCACATAGCAGTGCAGGGGTTAACCCTCTCAGTGCCATTGCCCATGCATTGCTGGGCACACTCACCAGTAGAGTCTGCCCCTGGAATCTCCGTGTGGCTGCTGCATGCTGCAGGATCAGTGTCCTAACACCCCCCGGGGCACAGCTTTTACACGGGCTCACTGGCACAGCCTCCTCTTCACTCATAGTCCCACCACAGCAGTGTACTACAGGAGACGCGAGGGCCGTGGCTCCATGCCAGCAACTGAGGCCCTCGCTTCGCGAGGGCCTCAGTTGCTTTGTGAGCATACGGGCCGTTGCTCACACTTGCGGGCCCGCAAGCGTGAGCAACGACCCGTACGCTCACAACTATATATGTGATACATATACGCTTAGCAAGCTTTCTCTTCAAATACTATATTAAAATAAAAAGTTTAACTACTTTGTATGACTATATATTTCAGTGAATTTTCCTTATTAGATATAAAATGGAGGTGTTGAGCGATAAGTTTGATTTTAATGGAATACCAGAACTAACCTACTCGTACTTAGATTATGATCACTTTTTAGTAGACATTCACATTCTTCTGGACCTTGACCTACAGATCCAAAATGCATGACCATTCTTCTAGTTTTATGAAATAATTACATATTTTATTTACATCCCCTCTTGCTTGTTGTATACTTGTATGTTATATAAAAAAGGCAAACTTTGTCTAGAAACCTATTAATAATATCACTAATACAACATTATGATAACACACACTGAGACCTGAGGAACCAAAAGCCAGAAGGTCTATTGTCCAACACTCAGTTTGTCTTCTAGAGCAGTGGTTCTCAACAATTTGTTTTAGCACCTGTGATGGTCCCTGAGACTATATCTGCAGGCCCTCACTGACAAAGATGGCTGAGAAGGACTAGACACTTTAAACTTATCACTATTATGAGTCATGTATATTTAATGATCAAATTATAGGAAGAGTTTGGTTGCAGTCTTCTCAGCCAGTGGTGGTACAACCAGTTAGTAACCATAATTATCAAATTATAGGAAGAGTTTGGTTGCAGTCTTCTCAGCCAATGGTGGTATAACCAGTTAGTAACCATAATGATCAAATAGGAAGAGTTTGGTAGCAGTCTTCTCAGCCAATAGTGGTATAACCAGTTAGTAACCATAATGATCAAATTATAGGAAGAGTTTGGTTGCAGTCTTCTCAGCCAGTCATGTTACAATCAGTTAGTAACTGTTATGAACAAATTATGGTAAGAGTAATTTTTATTATCTTATATTTATATTTTATTATATTTATCTTAGGACAATAATTCTTACCCCACTATCACAAAATCATCCTACCTTTCTCCTGAGCTTACACACTGTCACAATGCTTTCTCACTCTTTCCTCTTTCTTATAACCTACTGCCTTTCTCTCAGACTTTCTTTTGCAGTCTCTCCATATCATGTCCCCAACAATATAACCATCTCACCTTCTTTGCTCTCCTCTCCTCTTCTCTGCTCCCATGAGCTCCTCTCCCTCCTCCATTCACAACATCATCCCCTCCCTAACACTCACAAGAAGACAACACTGTAAGTCCAAGTCCCATCTTCTCTCCCTCTCACTACTCCTTCTCCTGGCTGCGGGAGATATATCCCCTAACCCAGGTCCCTCACTCATCTCCACTCGCTGTCAGACACGCTCTGGTTCATGGCCAGCAAACACCCGTAACACCCAGAATCTGATACCCATTACATGTCACAAACCCTCTACTCTACCTTTCTCCTGCGCGCTCTGGAACGCACGGTCTATCTGCAATAAACTCACTTTAACTCACGACTTATTCATCTCCAACTCCCTCAATCTATTGGCTCTCACTGAAACCTGGCTCTCAGACACTGCCTCCCCTGCAGCACTCTCTTATGGTGGTTTTCACCTCAGCCACACACCTAGACCTGGGAACAAACAAGGTGGTGGTGTGGGCGTATTGCTTTCCAGTCGCTGTACATTTCACCTCTTACCCCATGTCCCATCCCTCCAATTCTCATCCTTTGAAGTGCATACAATCCGCCTCTTCTCACCTTTCTCTCTACGTGTTGCCGTGATCTATCGACCCCCAGGCACTCCCTCTCAATTTCTTGATCACTTTTCTGCCTGGCTCCCTCACTTTCTCTCCTCCAATGTTCCTTCACTGGTACTTGGAGATTTTAACATTCCCATTGACACTCCCACCTCCCCAGCAGCAGCCAAACTGCTGGCACTCACCTCTTCCCTCGGCCTCTCACAACTAACAGATTCTTCTACTCATCATGCTGGACATTCTCTTGATCTTATCTTCGCAAACCTCAGCACAGCCTCCAATCCAGTCACCCATCCACTCCCTCTATCTGACCATCACATACTTACCTTTAACCTTACCTCTTCTTCCTCCCACCACCCCTCTCCTACCCCTGCCACCATCACGAACAGAAACCTGCTAGCACTTGACCCTACTCAGCTCTCCATTAATATACAACCCCCTCTCAGCCCCATCACCTACCTCAACTGCCCTGACACTGCCATCTCACTTTACAACTCTACTCTCTCTTCCATCCTTGATACCCTCGCCCCCATAACCACACGAAGACGCCCTCGCTCTCTTCCACAACCTTGGCACACAACTCAAACACGATACATCCAGAAGTGCTCCCGCACCGCTGAACGGCTCTGGAGGAAATCACGCACTTCTGCAGATTTCCTCCACTACAAATTTATGTTAAGCTCCTACTCCTCTGCCCTCAACCTCGCCAAACAACACTACTTCACTTCACTAATATCAACCCTATCCTCTAACCCAAAGCGTCTGTTCGCAACATTCAAAACTCTCCTCCACCCACCACCTCCTCCCATCCCTTCCTCTCTCACAGCTGAAGACTTTGCCAACCACTTTATTCATAAAATCGAAAATATCCGCAATGAACTCTCATCTCACAGTGGCTCAATCACTCTACCGTCTCAACTATCCAACCACACCCACTCTTCTCCCTCTCCCAATCCAACAGCCACTTTGAACTGCTTTGCCCCAGCTACAGAGGATGAAGTCGCTAGCCTGCTATCATCCACTCGTCTCACTACATGTCCCCAGGACCCTATTCCATCTCAGCTCATCCCTCCCCTCTCTACCACACTAATCCCAGCTCTCACACACATGTTCAACCTTTCCCTAACTACCGGCAAGTTTCCATCTTGTCTAAAACACGCCACAATTACACCCATCCTCAAAAAGTACTCATCTGACTCTGACATTGCTTCTAACTACCGCCATATTTCTCTACTTCCTCTGGCTTCCAAACTGCTCGAGCGGCTCGTCTATACCCGCCTTACCAGCTTTATCTCCTCTAACTCCTTTCTTGACACCTTCCAATCTGGCTTTCGGCCCCAACATTCCACTGAGACAGCTCTCACTAAAGTCACCAATGACCTCCTTACTGCCAAGTCAAAAGGTCACTTTTCTATTCTCCTTCTTCTAGATCTCTCTGCTGCCTTTGACACTGTTGACCATCCACTTCTACTCCATATCCTCTCCTCCCTCTGTATTCGAGACACTGCTCTCTCGTGGTTCTCATCATACCAACAAAATCGATCATTCAGTATCTCCTTCTCTGACACCTCTTCTTCTACCTACCCCCTGTCTGTTGGCGTACACCAAGGATCTGTCCTAGGCCTGCTCCTCTTCTCCATCTACAATTCCTCACTTGGTACCCTTATAAACTCTTTTGGGCTGCAATATCATCTCTACGCAGATGACACCCAAATCTACCTCTCAGCACCAGATCTATCCCCCTCTCTTCTAACACATGTCTCCAACTGCCTCTCTAGTATATCCTCTTGGATGTCCACCCACCATCTCAAACTCAACATGTCTAAAACTGAACTCCTAATCTTTCCTCCCTCTCCCACAGCGTCAATTCCTCACATCTCTCTCACTGTCAACAAAGACATCATCACCCCCTCCTCCCAGGCCCGTTGTCTTGGGGTTCTATTGGACCCCGCCCTGTCCTTCATCCCTCACATACAATCACTAATTAAATCTTGTCTTCTCCATCTAAAAAACATCTCCAGAATTCGCCACTTTCTTACACAAGACACAACTAAAATCCTTATACACTCTCTCATCATCTCTCGACTGGACTACTGCAACTCGCTTCTTGCTGGCCTCCCCACCACCCGACTATCTCCACTTCAATCCATTATGAATGCCTCTGCTAGACTCGTCTTCCGTACACAACGTTCAGTGTCGGCATCACCTCTCTGTAAATCTCTCCACTGGCTTCCCATAGCCTCCAGAATAAAATTTAAAATCCTGACCCTAACTTTCAAAGCCCTCGACAAGAACACTCCCCCATACATTTCTGGTTTCATCTCCAAATACTCCCCCACATGCCCTCTTCGCTCTGCTAATGACCTTCTTCTTTCCACAACTCTTGTCACCTCTTCTCACTCTCGCCTTCAGGACTTTTCTCGTGCTGCCCCTATTCTCTGGAACTCCTTGCCTCGCTCCACCAGATTATCCTCCAACCTCAAAACATTCAAATCCTCTCTAAAAACACATCTCTTTAAAGAAGCGTATCAACTTCCACCCTAACACACTCTCAAATCTCTCTCCCTCCTTTTCCTCACACAATACCTTTAGGATGTAAGTCTGCGAGTTTCAATCCCACAAGGTGTTTTAGGGAAAGCACCATGGACACTGGATTCCAAACTCAAAGACAGGGCCCTCCTTGTTTTACAATATGGTAATTTGTATGTATCTTTGTCTTGAACATATCTTATGTACAACGCTACGGAATATGTTGGCGCGTTATAAATAAACGATAATAATAATAATAATCAAATTATAGGAAGCGTTTGGTTGCAGTCTTCTCAGTCAATGGTGGTACAACCAGTTAGTAACCATAATGATCAAATTATAGGAAGAGTTTGGTTGCAGTCTTCTCAGCCAGTCATGTTACAATCAGTAACTGTTATGAACAAATTATGGTAAGAGTAATTTTTATTATTATTACCATTTATTTGTAATGCACCGGCATATTCTGCAGCACTAAACAGGGTAGATACAAGTCAAAAACAAACTTAACAAATTACGAAAGAATGGAGGCCCCTGTTATTGAGTCAAGCAAACAGAGAGCTTTCTCTAAAGCACCCCCAACCAGACTGAAAACTCACAAACTTACAGTCTAAAGGTATTGTGTTGTTGTTTAGTTGTTCAGTCATGTCCGACTCTCTGTGACTCTATGGACCACAGCACGAAAAGTGCATCTCTCAGTCACTGCCCCTCTGAGTTCCATCAAGTTCATGTTCATTTCTTCAGTGACCTCATCTATCCATCTCCGCCTCTGTTGTCCCCTTCTTCTTGTGCCTTCAATCTTTCCTAGCATTAGAGTCATTTCTAGGGAATCCTGCTGTCTCATGATATGGCCAAAAGAACCATATATAAAACTTAATGACAAAGTATAAGACTCTATAGCCACTAAACTTCTAAGTACTTTGGCATTATATAAAATCCCAGAGATAATGTAGAAGATGACTGACTCCCAACTATACCTAAGGGGAACAGCGCTATCCCCCTGTCAGATGCTAATGTGATACCTATCCAGATTTATTGCCACTAACTGTATACCCACTGATTTAGTATTGTGGTCTCTCAAGAAAGAAATGGTAAAAAATAAGGCAAAAGAAACTGTTGTCTTGAATGAATACACAGCAAGGTATAGTAATGGTTAGTGCTATATTAACACTTATCATAAAGACCGGTTTAGTCAATCCAAAAAAAGGACCTTAAATGCAAAATTAAATAATTTACTTTGGTCCTGGTGCTTTTTCTATGGTACTTCTACGACCTTGGGTAACAGACCACAGTAGAGACAAGCAATCTTGCTCACAGATGCCGATGCCGGAAAAAATAAATACTAAACTGGTATGTTACTGTAAACCAAGTGTCAATTATAGACAATCTAGTATCACAATACCGCTATATATCTAGGTGACAATATATATGGAATGAAAATAAAAAAGTAAATGGCCGACTAGAGGCCCTCTGGGACAGCCCTGTGACAGGCGCCCAATACCTTTCCCTAACTACACTCGCGGTGGGGAACAAAGTCTGGAATAGGAAAATGAGTGGACTTACACTGAAGGGAGTTCCAGGAGTCAAACACACCTTGCCAAACTAAAAACCAGACATGCGTTTCTCCGTCCAAAAGACGGATTCCTCAGGGGAAATACAGATTAAAACCCGAGCACTCTTATAGTGCTCATACTGATGACGTCTTAATGGCGCCACTCTGCCTAAAATTAACTGTTGAAGTGCTATTACACAAACAATAGCTAGTTACAAGTTACCACATTTAGACTTATTATAAGTAACTATAAAATAAAAAATAGTGAAAAAGATGCATAAATAATTAGAAAAAAGCCCAGATCTAGGAGGTGTGGGCAACATTGCTGGAGATGTTCCTAAATAATAGTTATTATCATGAAACACCATATGTATGATATACCAGATTTTCCATTAATTTAATAATAGAACTATGCCAAGTAAATAATCCCATCCAGAAACTTTAAAGATGTTTATACCCAGTATGACTGAAATATCTTCCTAGTAAGCTATAAATATTAAATCACAAAATTTATATATTATATTTAGAAAAATAATTAATTTCATGTGGGCTAAAAATGTATTAGATTATACTAACAAAAACAAAGATAGAATTCAATTTAAGATTATGCTTAATATAAGTTGTGTTTAATGTCTGGGATAGAGAGATAGAGGAAGAGAGAGTAAGAGGGAGGGAGAGAGAGAGAGGGAGGGAGACAGAGAGAGAGAGAGGGAGAGAGAGACAGATAGAGACAGAGGGAGAGAGGAAGGGAGGGAGAGAGAGGGAGAGGGAGGAAGAGAGAGAGAGTGAAATAGACAGATGGAGAGAGAAAGGGAGGGAGAGAGAGGAGGAGTAGGGAGAGAAAGGGAGGGTGAGGGAGAGAGAGAAATAGATAGAGAGAGAGAGAGAGAGGGAAGGGGAGAGAGAGTGATTGAGGGAGGGAGAGAGAGAGAGAGAGAGAGAGAGAGAGAGAGAGAGAGAGGAAAAGAGAGAGAAAGAGACAAAGAGAGAGGAAGAGAGAGGAAGGGAGAGATTGATAGAAAAAAGGAGGCAAATGAAAGAGAGAGAGAGAGAGGGAGGGAGAGAGACAGAGATATGGAGAAAGGGGGAGGCCCAGAGAGACAGAGGGGTAAGGAGAGAGAGAAATTAATAGAGAAAAAAGAGAGGGAGGGATAGAGAGCGATAGGGGAGAGGGAGAGAGAGAGGGAGAGTGATGCAGAGAGAGAGAAAGGGAGGAAGAGAGTGGGAGAGAGAGAGAGAGAAAGAGAGAGGGGAAAGAGGAGGGATAGGGAGAGAAAGAGGGATGAAGAAAGAGAGAGAGTGATGAAGAGAGAATGAGAGAGAGAGGGTGAGGGAGAAAGAGAGTGAGGGAGAGAGAGAGAGAAAGAGGTTGAGAAATGGAGGAAGGCAGAGAGAGAGAGAGAAAGTAAGGGAGAGAGATAGAGGGAGAGAGAAAGAGAGGGACGGAGAGAGATTGGGGGAGAGAGAGAGGGAGAGAGAAAGATGGAGAGAGAGAGTGAAGGAGAGAGAGTGAGGGAGAGAGAGGGAGGATGGTGGGGAGAGAGTGAGGAGAGAGAGAGGGAGAGAGAAAGTGAGGGACAGACAGAGATTGGGGAAGAGAGAGAGAGGGAGAGTGAAGGAGAGAGAGAGTGAGGGAGAAAGAGAGATAGAGGGAGAGAGAGAGAGGGAGGAAGGTGAAGAGAGAGGGAGAGAGAGTGATGGAGAGAGAGATAGAGGGAGAGAGAGAGGGACAGAGAGAGAGAAAGAGAGGGAAGGGGAGAGAGAGTGAGTTGAGAGGGTGAGAGAGGGGTTTAGGGAGGGAGAGAGAGAGGGATTGAGGGAGGGAGAGAGAAAGAGGGACAGAGAGAGAAAGAGACAAAGAGAGAGGAAGGGAGAGAGAGATAGAAAAGAGGAGGCAAATGAGAGAGAGAGAGTGAGTGAGAAAAAGAGGGAGGGAGAGAGACAGAGATAGAGAGAAAGGGGGAGGGCAAGAGAGACAGAGGGGTAGGGAGAGAGATAAATAAATAAATAGAAAAAACAGAGATGGAGGGATAGAGAGAGATAGGGGAGAGGGAGAGAGAGAGAGGGAGAGAGAGAGTGGGAAGGAAATAGAGGGAAAGAGAGGGAGAGAGAGGGGGAGAGAGAGAGAGTGAGGGATAGAGAGGGGAAAGAGGAGGTATAGTGAGAGAAAGAGGGAGGAAGAAAGAGAGAGAGTGATGAAGAGAGAATGAGAGAGAGGGAGAGAGAGAGAGGGAGAGAGAGAGACAGAGATAGAGAGAAAGGGGGGGGGGCAAGAGAGACAGAGGGGTAGGGAGAGAGATAAATAAATAGAGAAAACAGAGATGGAGGAATAGAGAGAGATAGGGGAGAGGGAGAGAGAGAGAGGGAGAGAGAGAGAGGGAGAGAGAGTGGGAGGGAAATAGAGGGAAAGAGAGGGAGAGAGGGGGAGAGACAGAAAGAAAGAGTGAGGGAGAGAGAGGGGAAAGAGGAGGTATAGTGAGAGAAAGAGGAAGGAAGAAAGAGAGAGAGAGTGATGAAGAGAGAATGAGAGAGAGAGGGAGAGAGAGAGTGAGGGAGAGAGAGATAGAGGTCGAGAAAGAGAGGAAGGCAGAGAGAGAGGGAGAGAGAGTAAGGGAGAGAGATAGAAGGAGAGAGAAAGAGAGGGACAGAGAGAGATTGGGGAGAGGGTGAGAGAAAGAGAGAGAGAGAGAGAGAGAGAGAGAGAAGGAGAGAGATAGGGAGAGAGTGAGGTAGAGAGAGAGAGAGGAAGACGGAGGAAGGCGGGGAGAGAGTGAGTAAGAGAGGAGAGAGAGAGTGAGGGACAGAGAGAGATTGGGGGAGAGAGAGGGAGAGTGAAGGAGAGAGTGAGGGAGAGTGAGATAGAGGGAGAGAGGGACAGAGAGAGATTGGGAGAGAGAGGGAGAGAGAGAGGGAGGGAGAGAGAGAGATAGAGGGAGAGAGATGGAGGAAGGTGGAAAGAGAGGGATAGAAAGGGGGAGGGAGAGAGATAGAGGGAGAGAGAGAGAGTTTGGGGGAGATAGAGGGGGAGAGAGAGAGAGGGAGAGGGAGGTAGGGAGAGAAATGGAGGGAGAGAGAGAGAAAGAGACAGAGGGAGAGAGAGGCAGAGAGGGTGGGAGTGATGACTTCTTGTAGGACACATAGATAGCAGGGCGGCCATATTGTAACATATTGTGACCCTGGTGACTTCAGGGGGCAGTAGTAGTTACTGTAGTAACTAAACTCTACTTATTGTCTGACACAGAACTAATATAAATAAATCACATATATCTATATTATATCTATACTATAGACTCTTATCTAAACCGGCCTTTTGCTTTGGATGATCCTCAGCAACTGCTAGTAATTATACCGTCTCTTTGTGTAAATTTAATGGAGAAACCTTTATACAAATCTCTATAGTATTTTTCAACTCCACCACTTAGAAAGCACTTGCACATTTAGATGTTATTTGCACAATACTTAGACATGGCATAGGATATGTTATTTTAATGGGTAGATTTATTGAATATTTCCATGCTTGAATAATTATAAATTAAGTCATCAAAAACTTATTAATGAATACTCATATATGGAGGTAATCCTCTTTAATATATTCATTCTGTAATTCTGGGTCTACGTAATAGTAAGGAGTGACTCAGATCTACAGGTAGGATTGGTCTAGCTGACCTTTGACCTAAGCATCAGTGACTTTGTCTGTACACTACCACTGAAAACATACCTACTGACACCCTTAATAAATAATGACAAAACACTTGTTTGGGTATTAAACAGGTCACAGCTTTATTAACATGATATAAAACAGAGGAAGCTGTACACCCACCTAAGAAAAGAGCTCCATCCCCAGCCCTGAGGCCCAATTGATTCCCATGTCCAAGAAGCCTCTGGGACCAACAAAACCGGATACATTAAATCTACTTAGCTCCAACCTAGGGTGATACAGCAACCCCACGCCAAGCTGTGACAATCAAACCATTAACAATAGGGGGAGAGGAAGGGTTGGCTGATTTTCAACTGCTTCCAACTGACTGGATGAAAAATGTTCAGGAAAACCCTCCCCTATATCACCTTCTCTGCCCCACCACTTTGCCCTATCCACCAATCCCTACCCCACACTGAGCCTGGTCAAATGCCCCTCCACCTATGCTGTCTCCAGGGCACCCTTGACCTAAGCATCAGTGATTTGGTCCATATACTACCACTTAAAACATACCTACTGACACCCTTAATAAATAATGACAACAACACTTGTTTGGGTATTAAACTGGTCACAGCTTTATTAACATGATATAAAACAACGGAAGCTCCCACCTAGGAAAAGAGCTCCACCCCCACCCCTGAGGCCCAATTGAATCCCATGTCCAAGAAGCCTCTGGGACCAACCAAACCGAATACCTTCAATCTACTGAGCTCCAACTAGAGCCACCTGCAAGCCCACTGGGCTCAGCACTGCCAAAACACAGCATGGCCTGAATATTACCCTCCTTTAATGTGTAATTAAACAGGGAAATGCCCACCTCATTAAGGTGAACTTCATCAGGCAAATAATATAAAATAGCATCTTTAATTTCCAGGTCCTTGTGCCTGATTGAAAAAAAACCCAACAACTTCCTTATAAACGATACAATGATTTCATTACGTCTACGCCTGGCCATATCTAATTTTTTGGGATCTAGCGCCCCCCTCCACTTCATCTTCAGAGTTACCCAGGACCATATAACTATCGGGCCAGGAAAAAGCTGGAATAAAAGTAGAGCATCCCTTTTCATTATACAAGCTGATTCCTTCAAGGGTGTAACGCCTAAATCATTTCCCCCGGCATGTAAGACTAATCTCTCAGGGGGAGGGAAGGACCATGCATAACTAACCACCAACACCAGAACTTGCTCCCATTTTAAACCCCTAACTCCAAACTATTTAAACAGAACAGCTTCCATAGGGAAACCCAGATGTCACCCTCTGTCTTTAATCACAGCCAAACTTCTCGCCCAATATATATAAGAGTGCCCCACAATCCACACTTGCAAAGGCAAACCTGGAAAACATCATCCATTACTGTAGTAATTGTGAAGAAAATATTTTAATACTATTTTTCAAAATATACAAGAATTACAGTAGATACAACTATTACAGGCGGCAACCAGGCCGGGCAGTACTCCATACCCAGTTTGTTCCCCAGATCCCACCACTGTTAAGGGAAAAACGTTGGTTCTGTATCAGCCGCTGGCACTAATGGTCTAAACTTAAAATTAAAATGTGATAATGCATCAGCTAAGACGTTCTTTGCCCCTGGTATGTGCAAAGAACTAACTAATATGTTAAACTGTAAGCATTTTAAAACCAACTGTCTTAGCAATCTAACCACGGGAGGTGAAGAAGCCATCGTAGAGTTAATGGCCTGTACTACGCTCAAATTATCACAATGGAACAAAACATGTCTATTCGTAAGACTCTCTTCCCACAACAGGATGCCACCACTATAGGAAACAACTCCAGGAAAGTGAGATTCCTGATCATACCATTTGCTTCCCACCCGTCTGGCCATGCCTCTGTGCACCACCTAAATCTAAAATAAACTCCAAAACCCGAAGTGCCTGCCGCATCCATGTACAATTCTAGCACCACATTGTCCATGGGGTCTGACAGTATCATCATGAATCCATTAAAATGCTTAAGAAACATGTACCATAGGCTCAGATCTAAGTAACAGATGATAGGTCCATATCTAATAATTTACTGAGGACCCATTAGGGTAGGAATAGTGATGTATGAGCTTAAAAGTACCTTCCTCCTTCTTTGGCACCAAGTTTAATGGGGACACCATTAAGTTATCTAGAGGGGGTGTGTGAAAAAGACCTGCCATTCTACCTCCTCTTCAGTGACACATGCTGATTTTATATTGGGAGGACGACTTACAAAGAGTCTTAACTACTGATGGGATCAAAAAACCTTTAGTGAAACCTGCAAACAATAACTGTGCATCCTCCTTCCTATCTGCTAATCTACCTTACAGTTTTAGCCAACCCACCATCTCTTTTAACTACACAGGGCTCATCCCCTTTTATAGTCACCTCTCCCAGCTACTGAAGCTTCCCTTTCCTGAAACATCAAAAAAGAGGGTATGCATTGCCACAGTCATTTAATGAGAAACAACCACCCCCCCCCCGCCTTTTTTTCTTGTGCCAGTAGTCAATTGCTTCTGCCCTATCCCTGATGTTAGACACAGCGGGGTCACTATCTTTAACCAAGCTCCCATATCCCTGTCATCCCACTGCATATCTGGCCTGACTGCATTTTTTTGCCTAAACTTCTCATCATATGCCCACCAAGCTAATCCGCCATATGTCCGATGTAACCCTTCTATCTCGTCCAAATAGCAGAATAAGGCCGAGTAATATTCCGGGTTCCTCTCTCCCACTATACTAGCAAATATGATATATGCTTGTAACCAATTGCAAAAAGTTTTGGGGATTTTTTAATATCTCATTCTACACTCCTCCTCCTCTTTCTTTGCATCCTCTTTCTTCTCATCATGCTTAATTTTTAAGTTATCCAAAGGGATCAGCGAGAATATATCTATGAGCTCCCTTTTCTAAATGTTTTCTTTTAACTCTTTGGCTACATGTTCCCCTATTGGCCCAATCGAGCACATTGCCGACTTCTTTAATGGCGTATCTGCTACCTTAATCATCGCCTTCCCATCCCCTGCTTTAGCACTAACTTTACCTGCTCCAGTTTCCTCTTCTGTAGTCACTACCTCCACCTCTGGCACTGCAACCTCTTGCACTATTGGAATATTTTCCTGTACGGTCTGCCCCCCCCCCCCCCCAACTGCTCCTTGTCCCACCCATGCCACCCCGGGGCCAATACTATGGGATGTATCAAATCTAGCTATCAAACCCTTCAAACCATCAACAAAACCCTGCACCGTAACCTCATCTGAAGTTTCAGTGTTACCTGCCTCCTGTCTGTGGATGACAAGGGGGCTGTCAGTCCTGATGCTGCAAGTTCCCTACTCGTGTCTCTACTACTGCCTCTTCCCTGACGAACAGGAGGGTGTTGATTGGTCCTGGTAGCCGTCCGTTCTGATCTCTCCAATCTTGAATGTTGTACCCTCCTTTCTTCCCTTGAGGGCAGTCCTCTCTCCCGATCACTGTCCCGCCTGTAACTATAGTAATTTCTATCTACTCTCCTTCCTACTCTCCTATGCTCACCATGATCAGTAGAACGAGCTGGAGAACCTCTGCCCGAACGTGGGCTCCTTCTTGGTGACACATGATATCTGCCCCTGTGGTGTAGTGAGGCAGATAGCCTATTCCTGCTTCCTCTTGCCAGTGACCTCCTGGAAGAATAATAACAAGAATCCTTGAGCCTTTGATCCTTACCCCTTTTATGAGTAACATCCAATGGCATAACTCCAGATATCCTGTGCTCAGGTGTCATGGATCTGTGCGGTGAACCCCTGTCTTCTGCTTGCCTCCACTCCTCATGAATCCTCAATGGTGCTTCTTGCAGATCATTCTCAGACCATACATTCCTGTGTGACAAGCCTTCATCTGGGTCATAAAATGTAGAAATAGGACAGTGCACAGTAGACAAATCACTACTCAGATTCTCACAGCTCCCTCTCTGATCTTCCTCCATGTTCCCTGTCTTCGTAGCTTGCTCACCGCAGCTCTTTCCATCCTCCTTAAGTTTGTGGCCCTCATGCTCTAAAACGTCTAGTGCCTCATGTACTTGCTGTGGCTGATGTTGCTGCTGCATTCTCCAGTTATTTCTGATTCCTCCTGTGCCCCGGCCGCCACTCACAGCACCTTCCTCTAATGACATCCTCCTCACTGCCTCCTGGTGATTCCTTCCTCCTTCTCTCCCCTTTCTGCCCACTCTGCTCATGTTGGTTGGCCCCAACTCACCCTGCCTGCGTACCTCAGACCTCTCAAATGCTGCCATCCTATCTCCCCTGCTCTCTGGCTCTGTTGTTCCTGCAGACCTCAGCTGCGCTACTCGATCGGCTCCTACCCTGCTCCTTATCCCTCAATAGACCTCAGATGCTAGCCCAATGGTGAGCCAGGTCTTCTTTTGCGCATTGATACACGCAACAGCCTCTTCACCCTGCTCCTCATGAGCCTGGACTTCCAATGAGCCTCCGCCGCTCTGCTCTCCCTCTCCTCTTTGCTTCCAAGCTGCTCTTGACCACCAGGGCTTCCTCCCTCTTCTTTGGGTAAGCTAGCAACCAGGAGGGAGTGTTCGTCACAATCATCCTCCTCAGGGAGTGTCCACGAGAAGCAGGTGTCCCCCTCTTCTTCACAGGCTGCATACCATGCGTTGCCCCACAATTCCTTGGTGTACTTGGCACAGGGCTAAGCGACTCATGTGGCCTTGATCTCCTTCTTGGGTGCCCACCTTGCTGCTCAATCTGCCCAACAACTGCCTCTCCAGCCTGGTCCTGTTCATCTTCTTGTGCATTAGCTTGCCTTATGGTGTCCAACCATGTATTGAGCCAATGTTGGTCATTTATAGCCACTTGGTGCCCTTAGCGGGGCAACAAGGAAATTCATTATTGGAGAAGACATCCTGATAGCTGCTTTTCAATGCTTCCAACTGACTGGGTGAAAAAAGGGCAGGAAAACACTCCCCTATATCACCTCCTCTTCCCCCCCCCCCCTTGGCCATATCCACCAATCCCTACCCTGCACTGAGCCCGGTCAAATGTCCCTCCACCTATGCTGTCTCCATTGCACTTTCAAGCCCAACAAAGAAAATATCTTAACATACAAAACAATCCATATTAAGGAGCTGAATTTTAATTTCAATGTCCAAAATTATTTATTGCCCAGCTTTTTCATATCTGTTTTTGTTTATAAGGCCATTGTAGTCTCAGGTTCACATATTCATATCTATAATGGCCAAGCTCGTGGAGTTTAAAATATACAATGTTTAAAAGATTAACTATTAATTTAAATTATTCTGCAGTGTGAGCATGCTGTTTTATTTGCATCTTATAGCACACAGCATGTCACTAGAAGTCGGAGGGTCCTCAGGTCACAAATGCAGTGTTGCAGGTCATAGGTAAGAAAGATGGCAGCCTGCAGGGAGAAAGGGATGGATACAGACACTGAGAAACTGTTACTCTGTGGATCTCTTACAAGTAAGTGAACTTTACATTTGATATGAAAATCAAATTGAGAAAAACTTAATTTGCTAATTAAACTTAGTTAAATAAGGTATATGTAAACAAAACACTCAGTGTCCCTTTAAGAAGACAGGCGCTGAGGTGTTTATTTTCCTTTAATGTGCACTTTTCCTTTAATCTTAGACTGTCTGAATGGTTGGTCTCTGGATAATCACCTCCCCAAGACACAAGCTCTAGATGAGACCTCTAGGTATGTTATACCTCTAGGGGCCCTTAAGAAATCTTATAAAACCTCTACAGTGATCAGTGATGTAAAGTCACTGGATGACTGTACTGGCCCCAGGTAAGTGAGGACAATCATTACTGAGCACTATAGATGGGCTATAACTTACACTCCATGTTTAGCTCTTTTGTACAGGTTGAAAGGATCTCTTTAGTAAAAACTCCACATGTTTAAGAAGCATGTAACAACAACATGTAGGAATCATGCAAGACGGGAACATGATATCATCTATTCCTAAAACCTTAGCTTAATCAAACCTCATGCTTATCCCTGGCATGCTTGAATTCCTTAACTATGTTTTTTTCTTCCTCTTCCACTGGAAATCTGTTACATTTATTTATTACCCTTTCTGTAAAGCAGCACTTATCACATTACCCCGAAATCTTCTATCGTCCAGATTCAATTCTTTTGCATTCCTCCTTTTCTTGAAGATAATTTATTTAATCATGTGATATATTTGAAGGTTTTTATTGTATCTCACCTCTTACTAAAGTCTTCTAAGCCAGTGGTTCTCCACATCTGGTTTTAGTTTCTGAAATGTTATCTGTCAGGATGAGGAGAGCCTAACACTTTAAACATAGCACTTCCATTACCTGCAGCTCTAGATAGCTTAATAGTTTAGATAAAATGTAACCTATTCATTCAGGTACAAAACTAAATGAAAACTGAATGAGTAACATGTAATATCACATAAGCAGTCTAATGGAACAGCCCATTCCACAGAGCAAAAACATGAGTTGGTCTAATCCATACACAATAAAGTCATGGAGTCTCCTTATAAGTTCTCTCTTTTAGACCCTGCACTATTTTAGTTGCCGTCTTTTGAATTGTCTCTAATTTATTAATATCCTCTTGGACTAGACAAAATATCTAGGTGATATCTGATCAGAGGTCTATAGAGTGACCTTTGTCCTCTACTAATTTATCTTACAACCAAGTATCCTACTTGCTTTTCCAACAGCTTTGTTGAATTGTTTCCTATTTTAAAATCACCTTAAATAATAATTTTTGCTATTCAAAAGCCAATAATGAAAAAATTGGTAATTTCAGTCTTTTTTCTTATTGATGTAAATCTTTATGTATTTATATGTGTATAAAGCAGTACATCCTTATCTTATGATATGGTGGATTACATTTTTCTGGATATAGTAAAGCACAGAGCATCTTAAGCTAATCAGATGTAATTTTGATTCAACAATGCTTAATTTTTTATGTGTTTCACACCTTCTCTAACATGAGTAAAAACACATTTCTAGAAGTATAAAGTGTAAGTTATGCTAACAACGTTAATTAAAATGGAAACTCATATTAGAAATCCAAACCTATGAATATGATTTGGGCAATAATAAGTTAAATGTGTTGCAAAGTAAGATAACAATGTCTACTAACTTTTTTTAGGTTGATTTAGCTAAAAATGGCAGTGGAAGATTAATATTGGCCAAGGTATACAAAGAGGTAGATTGGCTTATGCTCCAAGGCCATGAATGAGTGAGATTTGAAGATAAACCATAGTACCCTTTGGTAAGTTAATTCTATTGTTTTGAAGATATCCGCAGTTAACAATTAAAATTACATTTTGTTTTCTAGAATGTTATATAGTGCCAGTAGTATAGTATTATACAGTGTCAAATGTAGCATTAAAGCTAAAATAATCCTATCCCAGACATATCTCAATATTGTCTGCTTGCTTATAGACTGAATGCTTGTGGGTTGAGTTATGTCAAGGAATATAAGTGGAGGTTGGGTCACTTAGAGTACATCTTTATTTAGTTTGTACAACAAGAAAACAGTGGAATGAAGATATATGAGATATATAAGAACCAGCAGACCCAAATAATCTGCCAATACTATCAAAATAAAAAGCTTTAGTTTAATAAATCTTCAGGATAGACTTAGATATCTAGACATACATAAACCTTTAGTTCCATTATATTTATATATTCTTCATTAGATGTTTGGGTCCTAAGGCATCGTTATGTATATTACAGCATTATTGTAGATACCCCATACTTGACTTATCTTTCAGTTAAAAAAAAAAAAAAAAACGATTTGTTTTACTTTTTTATATTGTAGAATACTGTATATATTTTACAGTAAATAGCAAAAAAAGTAATCTGTTTCTGCCATTAGTAATATAATTAATACAATTCTTACAACAAAATTCAGTCCTGATGAGGCACTTCACTAATAAAACTAACCAACCACTCTCATTTTTAATTCACACCCCCTTACACCTGAAGACATGGACCAGAAGAACCTGACCCTTTTGAGTTACTTTGTCATTCAAGGGATATCAGACATCCCGGAGCTACAGACTCCAATTTTCCTTCTGGTTCTACTTATTTATCTTATCGTTCTTGGTGGTAACATGGCTATTCTTCTACTCATCTGCCTGGATCCTCACCTACACACTCCCATGTACTTTTTCTTGGGGAACTTGTCCCTCCTTGATATATCATCTACCACCGTCACTCTACGATCTACCCTTGTGACATTTATAACTGGGGATAACAGAGTGTCTTTTCTTGGTTGCATGTCCCAGCTGTTTATATTTGCATGCTTGGTGGTCAGTGAACTATTCCTACTTACAGCAATGAGCTATGATCGCTATGTGGCCATCTGTAACCCATTACATTATCCAATGATCATGAGATATAGAGTCTGTGTTCTGTTGGTTGTTGTCTGTTGCTTGGTCTCATTGGTTGATTTCACACCTTATATTGTAATATTTGCAGAATGTTCCTGCTATGTATCCAACATAATCAACCATTTTTTCTGTGACCTAGTACCAGTTATGAAGCTCTCTTGTTGTGACATCTCTGTTTTAGAGATACTGATCCTCACAGAAGGAACGCTCTTTACACTTCTCACTCCTTGTTCTCTAACATTCACCTCTTATGTTTTCATTATTGGCACCATCCTGAAGATCAGTTCCAGCACTGGGAGGAGTAAAGCCTTCTACACGTGTTCCTCACACCTCACGGTCGTCCTTCTTCTCTATCTGACTCTCTTCTGCCAATACATGAGACCAATCTCTACAGACAGCTTGGAGTCCAACAAACTTTTCTCTCTCTTTAACACGGCTATTGTCCCATTGCTAAACCCTCTGATTTATAGCTTGAAAAATAAAGATGTAAAGTCGGCACTGAGAAGACAACTGAAATTATTCAAAAACATGTTTTAAAGCAGCATGGTAGGGAAGAGTATATAATACTAAACTAATTACCTTCTCCGGTCTTGTCCATTCCAATGTTCCAACATAACTTTATGAGTCATATTTGTCTGCCAATGAGGTCTACAGGGTATGTGATTTTGTTGTTATTACTATATTTGATGTTCAAAAGATAAAATGTAATATAACCAATAAAATGTAAAAAAAAAAATGTTCCTTCTTTTTAAAACATAGACTTTCATTTAAATGTTAAAACAATATTGAACCTCTGAGCAGGTGGATACCAGATATGTACAGATTTACATATATTTCTGAAAAACAAAGGACAAAAACTGATAAGAGCACAAAGAGATTATTATTACTTGCGGTATCTAACAATCACACCGTCAGTGTAACAGGTTATATTACGCTTTAGGAATATAATCATATAACTAGTACATCGATTTGTTTATTATGTAAAGGATTCTCTTTGTCCCAGCAGATATTTATACAGTATATAAAGATTTTGGAAAGGTAATTTGAATAATTACTTTACTTATAGTCTGCAATGGTAAAGAAAAAACAGAAGCATTTTAATGGAGGGTCTCGTCTAAAATCAACTATAGATTCCCTTTCCGCCATAAGTTTATGGAGGCAGATTAAATATCTTTGAGTGATCTGATTGAACATAGTAATCCAGATAAGTGACTGTTAGATGATTTAAGGTTTTTATAGGAAAATTCAGCTGATTCAATCTGATAACACTGTCCAGACAAGCCTCTGTATTATCTTTCATGCCCAACTTGCCATCCAAACCCAAGAATGTCTTCTCTACTTTTAACTAATTTCCCCCTGTTCTTATATATTCCCTCAACAACTAACATAAAACTCTAAGCTTTTGTTGACCACTTTAAAAATAAAATAAACACTATCCAATAAAAGATAACGCAACCCTTTCCAATCTAATTTTTTTGTGTACTGATTAAACCATCTCCTGCTCTTATTTGTGCTTCTGAAACCTAGGCCCCTATTCAATTGAGCAGATTGTAGTTACGGGAGTTCGGAAAAGAGCCCGTAAACTAATTTGCTATTCAATTGGCGTCTTTTTACTACCTGCAACTGATTTACGGGGTGTAATTGCTAAAATCATAACTACGACCCAGCAAAGCCTTTGATCTTTCCACAGGAATTACAATCGTTAAAATCACAAATCGCTATTCAATTGCTACAATTCCTCAAGCCCGCAAATGTTTTCACATCGTAAATGGCAAATGTAGAAGAAAATCCTATGCGTACCAGATAGGACTCACTAGGGGGTTAAACACCTGATCATAGCACTGTAAATGCAAATAAAAGATCAATACGGCACTTTAAAATATGGGGAAAGTGATGACAGACATTAGAATTAATTGTACAACAGTCCCAAGCTCACAAATGTGCAATAAAAAAGTATTTGTTTTATGTTTAATTATGGTGTCATATTGATCTCGAGAATCAAGGAGTTAATACATATCAGGCCTCCCACATGGACTAGAACAGTATCGTCATTCATTTTTATTATTTGGTACATTGCCGGATTACGAGTCTGATCGCATATCGGACCTCTAAACGCTAATTGATTGATGTGTAACCTCCATGTTTTACTGAAGTCTCATTTACTATTGGCTGATTTTTACATCGGGAGTTACAGGCTTGTGTAATTGATCATGATCATGCTCTGAGCTGCTACTTACGGGTTCATGGTTTACGGTTTAGTCTTTCTGACAGGTAGTTGCAGGCTTTTTGAATTGAATCGCTCCGTAACTGTTGCAAATTTCAAGCCTGCAGACTTACGGCAGGTATAAAGGTAACTGAAATTGAACAGGGGCCCTAGTGTTTCACAACCACCAAAAACAGCAATTCAGAAGATGACATTTAATGTTCCAATCCCTCCATACATCTCTTGCCCCATGCATTTCCTTAGCTTCTAAATTGATAGAACATTTGATCAACAATCACTTAACAAGATTCAACTTTCTTCTCTTCTCAATCCATCAATCTACAATTATCCTACCAGCCTCAAAACCCCTTTAATGCAGTAACAGTCTAGATTCTAACGCACATGACAACTTCTCCTTCCTTTTGGTCAGTTTACTCCACTCATTTTATCTTAGGGATACTACACTGAGTTGCTAAGTTCCTACCGCTAACCGTTCCTTTAATATCTACTGTGGTAAGTTTACCGAGTCACAAACCCTTGTGGCTGGGGTACCGGAAATGCTCAGTAATGTTCCCCTTGGTATTCTCAATTTATATTCTCCCCTTTAATATATATAATCTTTTTTTGGTAAACAATCATAATTATGCTAGTGAAATATGAGATATCTTGAAGATGTATATAATTTAATCTTCTTTCTGGTTCTTCACAATTATCTGCTTACTCTTGGTGGTAAACTGACCATTCTTCTATTTATTTTATTCTTTCTTATTTACTCATTTCCATGGCTAAATGTACTTATTTCTAGGAACCCTTTCTCACATTACATATCCCTACCCGCTCTTCCATAACATTGTATCATGAGATAACAGCTTTTTTTCTTTGCTTGCATTACACAGTTATTTATATTTGTATCCTTGACTGGTGCAGAGAAGTTTCTTCTGGTGACCATGAGTTATGATCATTATGTGGAGAGCAGTAACCTGTTTTATCCCATGGCAATGAGTCATACCATCTTCTGAGTCTTGTATATCAAACCTCGTTGTTTCCTGTTGTGGGGAAAATCCTATTACAGATCCAATATATTCAATCATTTGTTTAACAACAGTAAGTCTCTAATGAAAAATTTAGAGAAAATTATATTTTGTATCTCCACTATCCACAATATATTAATATTGCACCTTTTAATTATCAGAACATCTTCCAAGTAGTTTTATGTAACAGCCAGAGCCTGGCAGAAAGGAGGGTCTGGGAATGAATGTCTTAACCATTCCTTGTTCATTCTGAAGATCCATTACAGGTCTAATGAAAAATTTAGAGAAAATTATATTTTGTATCTCCACTATCCACAATATATTATTTTTGCACCATTCACTTATTTATATTCACTCATATCCATGCAGGGTACAAGTAAGCATAGTATCCATTTTTACACTTAGTTTTCAATTATCAGCACATCTTCTAAGTAGTTTTCTGTAACAGCCAGAGCCTGACAGAAAGGAGGATCTGGGAATGAATGTCTTGACCATTCCTTGTTCATGCTGAAGATCCATTCCAGGTCTAGGAGACTTCCATCCTTCTGCACGCTCCTAACACCTTACTGTTGTCATCACTATCTATGTATCTCCGACCTTTAATACCTGAGCCCAATTTTAACAGATATGTAAGTTTCCAAAAAAAACTCTCCTTCTTTAACATGACTGTTATCCGTTTTATAAACACAGTGATTTAGGGTTTTAAAAATACAGATTGAAACTACAGCTAATATGAAATATAATATGAAAATTAAAATTTAAAAGGTGACCAAATGTGTTTTGTCAGTTAAAGGGTGGTAAAAGCATGTGTAAAAGTTTTTTATCTTTTAATAATTGATCACAACTTTACTTTGGTATTGTTATTTTTAGTTGTATGGATTGAAACAGTGGTGGAACTAGTGAGCGGAGGGTCCTGGTGCCAAAAATGATTTTAGGCCCAAATGTTTTTTGTGTTTTGGCCTTGGCCCCCCCTTACTCTTGGGTCCTTGTCCAGTGCCAACTAATTATTTATTATAGTATATTTATGTATATTACTTTATATATATATATATATATATATATATATATATATATATATATATATATATATATATATATATATATTCTTTTTTTTCTTAAAAAAATGTCCCTGGGGGCCTCACCACCCTAGTCACCATCTTGGCCTGACCACCCCAGCCCCTCCTGGGCCTCCTTCGTCTCACCAGTTGAAACACTTGCATGCGTCTCCTGCCGGTGTGTTTGTCTCCGCTGCAGGGAATACCCAAATTAAGTCATGTGTGTGTAACGTCTTTTGGGATTCCCTGCCCAAAAGTGCATACTTTTGCAAGTGTTTCAACTGGTGAGACCAAGGGAGCCACTGTGGCCCAGGAAGGAATAAAAAAAAGTAATTACATGAAAAAAATTAAGAATACAGGGGCCACCCCCCAGAGCAGGCCCCAGTGCATTGCACCGGGTTCACCACTGGAAGTTCCGCCACTGGACCCAGAAACACTCCAACAGAAACTGCATAGATATTGGGTTTCCGATTGTCATATTGATTATATTTTAGCTTTACTGATTTTAATCAGCACTTATTATCACATGATGTGGTGGTAAAATGAACAATATAATGTTTTGAATCGTACTTCTTTTTTCTTATATTAATATTTAGTTTGAATTATATTAAAGCCCTTGCAAGTCCGATTTTGAACCCACAATATTTTGGCCAACATTTACCATTTGCAGGTTTGAAAGCAAGTGCGTCTTTGGGGAATTGTAGGAAATTAATAGCGATTTGCAATTTTAGGGACTGTAACTTTTCTGGGCTTGACAGATCCAAGGATTCGCTGGCCCGGAGTTCCGATTTTGACAACCTGTAGGATTTTTCAGCCTATAACCCGCAAACTATTTTATAGCTAAAAAGGGGCTAATTTATTAGCAGTAACTTGTGTTGGCTCCTTTACCGGATCCTGTAAGTACAATTTGGGGAATTTAATGAGGCTGTTTGATTAGTAAGGTCAGTTAGATTATTAATATATGGCATAAATATACACAGCCACATATTTGGCTCTTGTTGGCACATTTAAGAAGTGATAAAGCCTTTAACAAGGGTAGAAACATTAATAAAGTGCACAGTGTATCATTTTCACAACTGCATGTCTGTATTTAAAGCGTGTGGTAGTGTGGCCCATGTGGACTAATTTTTTAAGTGCTATATATATAGAAAAAACGGAGAGTTCAATGGCCTCATTAAATTGTCCAAATTGTAGTTACTGTAGCCTGTAATTTAGCCCGCAAGAGTTACTGCTATTAAATTATTCCCTTTTCGCTACCCGCCAAATATTTGCGGATTACGGGCTGAAAAGTAACTGCTGTTGCCAAAATCGGAACTCTGACTCAGATAAGCCTTTTAAATTGGGCCCGCAAATGAAACAATCGATAAAATCGCAAAGCACTATTAAATTGTGTTCAAACCCGTAAATGGCAAATGGGCCAAAAATATTACGGGCTCCAAATAGGGCCCGCAAAAGGGTTTACAGACAAGTTCTTAACACGGTAAAAGACAATGCAAACACACTACTGGACTTTAAAATGTGAGGAAAAGGAATGAAAGGCATTATAATTCATTGAACAACAATCCCAAAATAAAAAATGGGCAGTAAAAAAATATATATATTTTATCATGTTGAAATGGTCATGCATATGTCAATATGAAAAGTATTGCTGAAGCATGCATAAAGCAATTAAAGATAAACTAATTGAATAAATTGCAACACAAAAACATGAAACTGCCTGGTAAATTATCCCATTCTCATTCACAGAGGATCTCATGTGGACCCTGAAATATATAGAAAATTGCATATACATCTCACTCATCACATCTAGATTGGGAAAAAAATAGTTGCCAAATTACACCATGGCATATATCAAGTACCAGGGGAACATACACTATGGAATTCTACTCTAACCCATGAGGAAGGGCCACAAACACACATGGAGGCTGTGCAGAGGCATGTGGAGCAACAGCCAACTCACCTCCATCAGGGACAAAGAGGAGAGAGGGAAAGAGAATGAGGGGAGAGATAGAGAGAAGGAGGAAAGGAGAGCGTTAGAGAGAGGGAGAGAGAAAGAGTAGGATTTATATGCAGACATATTTTCTTATGTCACTTATGATGGGCAAGCTACTAGTATTATTATATTACTAGCGACTTGCCTGTCAAAAATGACAGGGCAATTAAAATTTAAGCTATGGCAATGCTGTTTGACACACAAATGCTGTGCAATGCTGTTTGACATGTAAAGCTTTTTCCACTCTGAGGAACTTTGGTGTTCATTGCAAGCCTTCGGCGCTCATCGCGTGGCTCACAATGAGCGCCTTTGGTGCTCATCACAAAGACAGATATATATGTCTTTTTTTGTAAATAATAATTAATTAGTTACTTAATAAATTAATATACTTTACCTATTTGTAATTGATATATCCAGCAATGAACAGGCTGAAGAGCTAAGTATATTTTTTTATTTTCCTGCAGCATACAATGTACAGTTGGACTGTTGCTGCCCTGAGGAGAAAGTGTCATCAATGTCCCAACGGTGCATTCGTTTGTCTATGTGCTACATGGCTAGCGAGCATTTTCCATGCTTCCTAACTGTGAATGTACCTTGTACGTGCCTGGCAAAAGTCGTACGTGCCTGGCGGTGTTTTGCACGCTTTGGGGTCGTTTTCTTTTTTTTCGGCCAACATTTTTTTTCCTCGCTTAGCCAATTTTTATGTTCCGAAACTCCTTAAATTGGACTTTAATTTGTGTGCAACCTCACTGGCAGATGTTGTGGCTGTCCCCCCATGCTGTGTGTTTTTTTTTTTTTTTATGTTTTTTTTGTATTTTGCAGTGTTTTTGGATGTACGCGTTTCGGCCGTTAACTTCGTATTTTTGCGACCTTGCAATATTTTTTTTTTAAAATTGGGTAGTTTGTCTATGTGTTCCGCGACTCGTGAGCATGTTCCGTGGTTCCTAACTGTGTATTTTTTTACCTCATACGTTCCTGGCAAAAGTCGTACGTGCCTGCCGGTGTTTTGCGCGCTTCTGGTCGTGTAGCATTGTTTTAATTTTTTTTCGCCCGCCATTTTTTTTCTTGCTTAGCCGATTTTCAAGTTCCAAAACTTCTAAAATTCGACTTTAATTAGAATGCCACCTCACTGGCAGATGTTGTGGCTGTGCTTCCATGCCGTGTGTCAATTTTTTAAATGTTTTGTTTGTATTTTGTTGTGTTTTTGTTGTTTTTGGATGGACGCATTTCGGCAGTTAACTTTGTATTTTTTATAAGTTACGCGGGTCGTAATTTAAAAGAGTGGAAAATCGAGTAGACCTTAATGACAGATGGACATCATCCACATCAGTAAAATAACATGTAATAAACTATAGAAAAACATATGTATGCTTATATTCAAGACTTGATAAAACAAATCTTACTGCCCAGACAGAGCATGACCACTCATGGTGGTGGGGAGGGATATGTCCAGCCATCAAAATTGAAATATTAAACTGTAAAATAAACAAAATTTTATAAGTAAGGTGAGTTCAAAGGAAACCTGATGGGGGACACCGAGCAGAGCACACCATCCATAGCCCACTGGGAGATAAACTCATCAATTCCCCAAGTGGACAAAGCCAGGTGGTACTCTGTCCGGATACGGGAGCGCACCAGTGCCCGGAACATGGCCCCAGGTGACAGTGGAACCCCTTCTGTCAACCACTGCTTCCTGGACTTGTATATAGCCAGCTTGGCAAATGCCAGGAGCAGGTTGATGAGGAGGTCCCTGGCCCTATTGCCCCCAAAAATAAGTAAGTGTGGGGAGTAATGCAGCCAGAACTGCAGGAGGAGGCCCCTCAAGAGTGACAAGAGGGGCTGCAGTCTGGATAAATATGATACACGGACTCTCCCTTGCCACAAAATGAACAAATAGAGGGAGAGTCTGGGAAATTAGCTAAGTATTCACTCGTCCTCAGTGCACCATGGAGCACTCTCCAACTTAAGTCCCCGGTGGGTCTTGGAAGTAAAGTAGAATAAAGTTCCTTCCACCGGGTCTCTTCCCCTCGTCAGCTGGTAGGATCCGCCTCCAGATAGTATAGGGACGTATTACGAGGGCAAGGAAGTGCACTGTATGGAGCACGAGAGAATACAAGCTCTTCCTCGGCATGCCACGAAAGCATGCCAAGGGTATGTCTCTCAAATTCAAAAGGTTGGGGACAGAAGGAGCCTTAGGGGAAACACGGGGCTTGTGTCCAATGCAAATAGCCGAAGCTGGGGTATTGGAAGGTGCATGTGGCTTGCAAAGCCCCGTGAAGGAAGGTGCTAGAGTCTCGGGAGAAGGCATTCTTAATCTCCTGTAGCAAGCGCCTTTGGGTGTCACAAATCCCAAACGGAGCACAAGTTCCTGGGGTGACACCCAATCAGTATGCTCGTAATCCCGGATATCCCCGAATCGTGTCAACCGTGCCTGACTAAGGCAGCGGATGATGCTGTGGGACTGCAATAACGAAGCCCCTACTGCTGGATTATATAGCAGGGGCTCAGTAAACAATTCATCCCCAAATGCACGCCTTGCCTGGTCACGGAGACCATGCTCCAGGCCTTGAGGGTTTCCTGGTAGTGTGCCGGCAGCACTGAGAGGTCACTCCCAAACTCCTCAAGCCTGATAAGAAATAATTGTCGGTCATACCCCAGGTTGCGCAACTGGTGATAAAAAGCTAGATACCAGTGTGAACCACTGAGGAGAGGGATCTGCATATAAGTAACTCTGCAGGTACTGAAGGTGAATAACTGGGAGCATACACATACCACTCCCTGCCCACCCTCCACCAAAGGTATACTTGCCATACCCGCAGAGAACCAATGCCTTCCCATCCAAAGGAAATCTAACAATCTCCTCTGGATATTGCTGATAAACTCAGGGGTCAGACTCAGACAAATCAGGAAGTGCCAGATCTGAGTAGAAACCAGCTAATTTATCACCAGAGTCCGTCCCCTAAGGGAAAAGCATTTTTGCTAGACCCCTCCATCACCCCAGACAAGAGAGGACACTGTCCTCTAACTCTCTCCAGTTGTCTGGGATGGAAGCGTTCGCAGTGGACAGGTAGACCGCTAGATATTTTATGACATCTGCCTCCCACGAGATGGGAGACAAAGAGTCCACGTGTATAGAACCCTCAATAAAGCCTGTGCATTTGGACCAGTTGATCTGAGCAGAGGAGGCAGCTGAATATACCTCCTGGCACTCTTTTACAAGCTCAATATCAACTAGGTCCTGGGCCACAAGGAGCACATCATCAGCTAAGTCTGAAAGGACGATCTGCTTTCCTGGCTCCCTAAGCACCACCCCCGTGAGTCTTTTTTTCAATAGACAAAGGAAAGGTTCCATGGCCAGTGCATATAACTGTCCAGACAAGGGACATCCTTGACGTACCCCTCGTTCAAATACCAAAGGTGCTGTTAGGGACCAATTGATTTTAAGTAAACACTCTGCAGAGGCGTACAGCGTTGTTGTATAGCCCAAAAATTGTGGGCTATAGCTGTACGCTTGCAGAGTGGCTATGAGGTAACCATGGTCCATCCTGTCAAACGCCTTCTCTAGATCTAAGGAGAGAAAGGCGAGTGACAGACCAGTCCTGCGTGAGTATTGCAGAAGATCCCAGACCAGAAAGATGCTATCAAAGATAGTCCAGCCCGGCATCGCATAGGACTGGTCTGGGTGAACCAATTCTGCCTAAGATCCAAGCCTAAGTGCTGCCCTGCGACAAGACAGGGACATCTCCTAAAGGGCTTCCCCAAGGACCAGATGGAAATCAGGTCCCAGAAACTCCCAGAAAAATTGGAAAAACTCTACAGTCAGATCGTCCAGTCCTGGAGACTTCTCACAGGACATGGCATGGAGGGCTTCAGTGAGCTCCTGAAAATATATTGGCATATCATGTCATTACCTTACACCACCACTGATTGTAGGGAGCCCCTCCCATAGCACCCTGCAGGCACCTAGAGAAAAAGGATCCGGAGAATAAAGATCTTTATAAAAATTCCGGGCTCTATCCTGGATACTCTCCGGATCTGTAAGACAGGTGATGTGTCTACTGTTGCCCCCCTTTTTCTCCAGTGAGTAGAAGAGGCGCGAGCCGCGGTCTATATCTTTAAGAAAACCTTGGCAGCGACGCACATGTGCACCCTTGGCCTGGTGTTCTTCCAGGTCACAGAGGACAACTTTCCTCTCTACGTATTCGCTCTGCAGGGATTGGTGCCTACAAGTGAACAGCCTCTGCCCTAGAATGAGCACCCCCCCCCCCCCCCCAGAGTGACTCCAACTCAGCTTCTCGCTGCCCACTCACACCCTTGCTATATTCCTGACACAGGAGTCGCAAATGAACCTTGCCCACCACTTAACGTGGCAAAAAACCTCTCCAGTCTGTCCAAAACTCCCAGATCAATGTCACGAGCCCCTGGTTCTTCAACAAAGCATTGTTGAAGTGTCAATAGGCTCATGTAGCGCTTTTGGCATTAGCGCCACTGTCACAGACACAAAGTTGTCATCTGTGAACGGAGCCAGCCTAATGGCACAAGAACCGGCTTGTGACATATAGTGACTATATATATAAAATCTATTGATCCGGGAGTGGGTCACCGGACCAGCTCTCACCCTGACGTATGTGCAGCCGTCTGATGCCCCTGGGTACTGTACTCGCCAGACGTCCTCTAAGGAGAAGCAGGTGATGAGTACCCACATGACTGATGCAGAAGGCGTGTAAGGCTCTGGACCATTTTGGTCCAGAGCGTCGAGGGTGTAGTTGAAATGACCCCCGAGAACCAAACACTCATACACGTCAACCGTCTCCAATAAGTGGTACAGTCTGGCTAAGAACCTCACTCTCTCTCTGGCCCTCCAGCAGGGGCATATACATTAACTAGGTTAATTACCCTACCCTGCTCTCCGACCCGGAGGTGAATTAGACGGCCTGGGATAACAGCTTTCACAAGCAGTTCTGGCTGAAAAGACTCTGAGGGTCACCACTCCACACAATGTCGATGTGAAGTGGCTGAAGAAGACCCTGCCTCTCCACTCCAGTTGCCACAAGGCCTCAGCCTCTGGAGTGGTATGAGTTTCCTGCAAGAAGCTCACAGAATACCCTCCCTGATGGAAATAGGAGAGTACCTGGAACATGCGGAAATGGTCTTGACAGCCGTTGTTATTAGGCCTGCTGATGCACAAAGCCATTACTGCGTGTCAGGAATTGTGTGTCCCTCAGTCTCTTGAGACTGCTGATAGGCCACACACATTTTATAGAATTTCCGGACGCGGATATGCTCCGCAGTCCCAGAGTTCTTGGCCCTACTGCTGACCTCTTGCTATTGCTGGAGAGAGTGGATAATAAACAACATATTACTCCACTTCCCCAAGGCCAGCTGCACCTTCCTTTTCTTTTGCCCATAAAGGGTGCGCTCAAAGAATTGATCTAATTTCTTGGCAGTGATAACCCATTTAGAATCTGCTGTTCCCTCTTGTGGATCACCCATGGGCTCCTCTTGGCTGATGGCTTTTACCCCATCCTCCCCTGTTGGAGTCCATTTCCTCAGTTTTTGGTTTAGAAGAAGTCCCTTTAGCACCCTTCATGCTAGAAAGTGGACCCTGAGATTGCCTCACTGGTCTCAGTAGGCCTCCCTGGTTACACTGAATTCTGGGAGTTTCATACACACCATCAGCCACAAATTTTTCCTGCATCCTGGTGTCAGTAGGCCTCACTGGTTACGCTGAATTCTGGGAAATTTCATACACACCATCAGGTTTGGAGAAGACCTTGAATGCTGCGTCTTCCCAGAAGCCAATATCTTTTATTAATATTTCTACCATATGCTTGGTATTATATTTGATGACATAGAATTATTTCTAACATTAGTTCAAACTCTTACAAATGCTTACTTTATCTTGCCTGGCTTTTCTCCACCTTCCCCCTTTTATGGCCTGTATAATTTGCCTAGATCTCCTCCTTCCCACATGTCTTAGCATTTCCTTTCTCCTAACTGCTCTCTCTCACTCCCCTTTCTATCAGTCCATCATACCATATTTTTATTGTTTTTCTTTTAGCCCCAAATTTTACCTGCATCCTGGTCTCAGTAGGCCTCACTGGTTACACTGAATTCTAGGAATCCTGCCCTCCCTCCTTGCCCCTCACCCTCCCACCCCATTTCTGATTAAATGTATAGTGAAATGGGAATCAACTGACTTTCCCACTTGCATATATTATCTCACCACTAGGGGCAGACAACATATTAAATGCTAGAGCCCTCACCTTTGTTCCTTCTCTCTCCCTCTAAATGAAAAACCTTTCTGTCACTTCTCTTCTGACCCTTTTTATTCCTTATCTGTTTAATCTTTCCCGGATTTCTGTCCCTTCCATTTCCTTTAGATTGTAAGTGGCGAGTTTTCAGTCTTCTAGGATGCTAAGCTCAATACAGGGTCCCCAATTTTTGGAAGGTTGTTAATGCTGTATTTTTCCTTGTTTTTTATCCCCTGTATTGCATTACGGAATATGTTGGCGCGTTACAAATAAAAGTTAATAATAAATAAATAATAAAAAGATGACCAGTGACCAATAAACATAACTTTACTGCAGGACTTCATGTTCTCTTGTGTGATGCATTTGGAGGTATGGAGTTTGTGGTCCTGTGGATACCTGAGATAAGGTTATGGTCCCAGATTTCCATCCATTGATTTACTTTTTGTCCACACGTATTATAACACATAATAGGATTATTACATACTCACCAGTGACAGCTGTTTTATTCCTCTTTGTGGGCAGATGATGCCCAATGCCTGACTCACCTTTCACCTCTAGCCTCTCTAGTACAACAACTGGATAACCTATAAACAAGAAATGGATAGTTGGTTCCAATTCTGTGATATTGGTATAAGAAATATATTTTGTGAGGGATTTCTACTTGTCAGGAAATAAATATTTAAATTAACTTAATGTGCTATTGAGAAGTGAGATCATTTATTGCTGACATTGTTCTATTTAAGGTCCTCTGTATATTTTATACCTAATGTGGTAAATTCTGGAGAATTATATGATGTCCTAAGATCTAATATAAGACTCACACAATTAGTCATACAAGTCTTGATAATATTACAGACAATACATTTATGAGACTTAATAAGATACAGAGCTGTGTTGTTTTTCCCAAGTAAATTGTACTGTAAATGTGTATATCACATATATAGTTGTCAGTGTTGGGAACGTTTGCGACGTCGGTCAAGCTTTTGTGTCCCTCACACAGTGTTGAATGCAACTGTGATCCTCGCAAAGTGAGGGGAGCCATTGATGCACGCATGATTTAGGCTGCAATGAGGGCTGAATGAACTCATTGGACTGTGTGCCTCGCGAAGCAAGGCGAGCAGTTGAGCCACGCGGGACTTAGGCGCTCATTGGACTGCAAGCCTCTCGAATTGAGGCGAGCAGTTCAGGCACGTGGGACTTAGGCTCAAATGATCACCAAAGGTGCCCAATGCACTGCGAGCCTCGCGAAGTGAGGTGAGCAATTGAAACACGCACTTTGTTCAAACGAGTAACTAGAAAACACCCAAAACCCACCAAAATAATAAAAAAATAATAATAACACACTCACACACAGCAAAGGGGAGAGCCAGGAAGCCTAGGAGTGAAGTTGCAAATGAATTAGAGCCATATTTGCCATTTCCTCTTAAATGCCAGGCACGTGGGACTCTGAAAATAAAACCAACGGGGACCAAAAGCCTTACATATAGTATATTTATATTTTTTACTTTCTAAATGCAGTTAGGTTGCCGTGAAATATTTTACAAGGTAATTAAGATAGAAAAAATACTTTTTTTAGTTCATCAAGTTTTACATCTTATTGAATTTTTATATCTTATGAATTGTTCATTGATCCAGAGGGAGGCAAACAAAAAAAACAGCCTTTGAGACCCTGACAATTGTCTCATTTGGTCAAAACTTGCCTACTTATTCTAAACAGTGGTAATTGGATTGTGCCTGCATTTATATCTTACATATTATAGCTACGTATCATTACCCTGAAATCGTTTTTAAAGAAAAGTACATCCAACCCCTTTTTAAAGCTATCTGCTGAATAAGTGTAGCTGCTGCTGTACCCGGTTCTCTCATCAGCTGCTGATAGCGCTAATCTGACAGGCTTCTCCAGCATTGCTCTGTCCCATTGCCACACAGTGGCACAGTGCAGCATCTTCTGGAGCCAATCAAACAACCCCAGGCTGATGTAGGGATGCCATCAAGATAGCATGCATATCAAGATCATCATATCGCTCTTCCAGCATGATCCCCTCCTTTATAAGCACCTTCAGCCAGATCCCTAGGGACGTCATCTGCTTGCCCATGAGGGTCTCCACCGGGCAGTCTATGGTAGAATTTATTCTCCTTTGTTGTTTTTTCATCCAGGTGACCATATTCAGCATCTCACAATTACCTCTGTGAGATGCACATTCAGGAATTTGAGTAGCTCTGTGGGCAGGGGTAGCTAATGGCCATCCAGCCCCATATTTCCTCACCCTGTCACCTTTCTATGTTCCCTTCTTTCTCTTGCCATCCTCTCACCCAATAGTGAAGGAGCAAAAAAAAAAGATGGGGGTGATTTTTTAAAAGACAAGGATCCAAGCAGTGACCAAATGAAAATGAGTAATAACACTACACGAGGAGTAATACTGCTCTACAGTAAACATGCAAACAGAAAAAAGGAAAACGTTTGTCTGTTCTGAAGTAAAGATGTGTAAAGGGAGGCCAAGAGTGGTACAGCATTTTATTAGAATATGATATTTATCTATGACAAAGGCAAAAATATACAGCTGGGGAATCTGAAATCTCAAATAACAAACAAGAATTAGAAACTCCAATGTAAGTATAATGGAAGATATATATTTTAAAAAAATGTAAACTGATAAAGTACCTGTATTAAATTATGTGATATTTTTACATTTTGCTGTATACATTTAAGAAATAACATGTTTAGCGCTACATACACAAGAATAAGATCTCTCTTTCTATATATATGTATAACTCTCTCTCTGTATATATATATATCAACCACAAAATCGTTTAGCTTGCGGTGGGCAAAAGAGTTATATAAGCCCACCATCATACAGATTACAGTAAATAAATAGTACATCTGTGTTCACATTTGAATGTCTAAAAATAAGTTGATCTATTTGTGCTATTTATTTACTGTATCTATATCTATAGAAATGTTTTCAGTGAAAGCATATTTTTGCTTCCCTATTAACCCAATTACTACCTTGGGAGTCCATACAGAGGTTTATAGTATAACTATTAACCCCATAACTACCAAAGTAATGGAGATTGGAGATCTCGGGGTCACCAAAGAACAGGGGAATCAGGTGTGAGCAGGGAAAAGTTCAGAATTAAACTAAGGGAAAGAGGGTAAGTCATAAGATAAGTAGATATGAAATAAACAATACCCTCTGAGAATATACAGTGGAGGTAAAAATAGATTTAAGGGAGTGGAAACAGTAATAGTAAATGGGGTTAAAAAAAAAATTGTCCATCAAGATCAACCATTTAGATCTCCTCTGATCTTTTGCAATATGTAGACAGAATGACTGAAGAACTTTGGACAGACATTTGCGACATTATCTAGGAAACAGGAACAAAGAATATCCTCAAAAGAAAGAAAACTAAGAAGGCTTTGAAAGTAGTCCAGGAAAGAAGGAACGAAGGTAGTGGTGATAGGAAAAGCTTTGTCCAAACTGAATGCAGAATTCCAGAGGATAGCAAGAAGAGACAAGGAGACTTTCTATAGTGAGTGATGTCAAGAGAAAGAAGAAGATAAAATAACTTTTCATGCCAAAGTGGGTGTAATAAAAGACAAAAATGACAGGGACTTAGTAGAAGCGGATCAGATAAAGAAGAGGGGACAGGAATACACTGAGGCTACAGGAGTTGATGGATCCCAGTTTAACTATTCAAACTCCTACAAGATGATGCTGTGAAAATGTTGCTTGCCTTATGCCAGCAAATTTAAAAAATGTAGCAGTGGCCGATACAATGTAAAAGGTCAGTCTACATTTCAATCCCCAAAAAAGTACCAAGGAGTGCTCCAATTATCAAACAATTGCATTCATTTTGCATGCCAGCAAGGTAATGCTTAAGATCCTACAAGTTCATCTCCAATAATATATGGACTGGGAACTACTGGATGTACAAGCCGGGCTCTGCAGAGGAAGAGGTGCAAGAGATCAAAGCATCTGTATGTGGACCAAGAACCCACGGTCAGAACCAAATATGGGACAACAGAATAGTTTAAGTTCAGGAAAGCAGTTTGACAAGGTTGTACTTTTTAACCTTATTTATTCAACCTATACGCGCAGTACATCATGTGTAAATTAAAGGTGGATGAATCCAAAGCCAGAATCAATATTGGTGGAAGAAATACTGACAACCTCAGTACATGGATGATACTACTCTGATGGCTGAAAGTGAGGAGGAACTAAAGGACATATTGATGAGGATAAAAGAAGAGAGCGCAAAAGTTGGCCTGCTGCTCAGTGTTAAAAATACAAAGATTAGAGCAAAATTGTAATCCTAATTCTTGGCAAATATATTGAGGAAAAGTGGAGGCAGTGACAGATTTTGTTTTCCTGGCCTACAAGGTCTCATTTGTTTATGTGGAGAAAAGCTATGGCAAGTGTGGACAAGCTAGTAAAAAGTAAGAATATTACAATATCAACAAATGTCCACATAGTTTGAACTATGGTATTCCCAGTGGTTACATAAAGATGTCAGAGCTGGATCATAAAGTAGTTTCAGTGCCATGGAATTAATAACAAATATAAAATGTGGCTCCTTCTCCAGTTCCTATGTCCCTGCTCTCATCTTCCTCTCTTTCTTCTTATCTCCTTTATCTATCTTTTTCTGACATTTCCACACATTTCTCCTTCTCTTCCCCCTCACCTTTTCCCTCTCTTCTCTCTCCCCCCCCCCCCCCCCCCCCCCCTCCATACAGGAGTCTGGTTTGTTACTCACAGAACCACAAGCTCCCCAGATATTTCCTCCTTGCAGATCTCAGGCAGTATAATATCTGTTCTACTCACATGACAAGAGTGGGTCCATGATGGCAATGGCTGGGCTCCTCTAGTGGCTGCAGATAGAAGCTTCCTTGCTCCACATTAACAGGATCAGTTATACCTGAGACCCATCAAAAAGGAAACAAGTAATAAGTGTCTGTGTAATCTCCCAAGGTCTGTATCTAAACTCTGAGTATTATTTCCCCCAGACCCAATAAGATTACAGTAGTATCATTAAGACAAGAGGCAATTGCACCTGAGGTGTCTGTGACTCCGCCCCATTTGTGTCATGTGATGTCACTGATTAGAGGCCGCCTATCACACCCTGTATACAGTACATAGGGGTTTATCTTTATATTGATAATATTTACATACTTTGATATGAATAAAACTAACAAAAACATTATTTTATTTATACTACACATGAGACATCTTAATGAATATCCATCTATTCCTTTTCCTTTATGTATATATAATCAGAGTATTACAGATATAGTGATATATTTATCTATATACATCTACATCTCTCTCTCTCTCTGTAAATTTATATATATAGATATTGGAACATAAACCTATAAATCTATGTGTGTATATATATCTATGTTATCTATGCAGCTGGGGCTATGCAGATAGAAACTTCCTGCATATTTATAGTCTCCTCACACCTCAGGCAGCTGAGCTACTGAACATAAAATGGCCGACTGAACACAAAATGGTGACTGAATACAAAATGGTGACTGAATACAAAATGATGACTGAATACAAAATGATGACTGAATACAAAATGGTGACTGAAAACAAAATTGTAACTGAAAACAAAATGGCCAATTCCATAGTAGAATACATACAAAGAAAAGTAATACATCAGAGGATTGTGTCCTATTTCTAGACTAACATGATTATTTCTAGTATAAAATGATTATTTCTTCTCCAACATGATTATTTCTAGTGTAATATGACTGTAATTTGCTGGTATAATTTACCTAATGGAACTGTTTATATATTACATATGACATAGAATATCCATTTAACTCATGAAATGTTGAGCTTCATTTGTGAGGAGGAAAGAGAAGAAATCACCATCTAAACTGCACTTATTGTGTGACACAGATCTGATTTATACACAACACAGATCTATACTATAAACTGTCTGTGTAAATGTGATGGAGAAATCTGTATAAATGTGACAGAACTCACCAGTGTGACATATGAGGTAAAGAGACACGTTATATAATACAAGATGGCTGACAGCTGGAGCTGAGGTATCACAGGCAGATAAAGGACTACAATTCATTGAAACTACAAAATCTTTATTTATACACAGACAAACATCCCACCAGCTGTTTACAGCAGCCTCTTAATTATTGTAATTACTTCCCAGCGATTATACATTTCCCAGTAAAGATACTAATGATACAGACCTGCTTACACATATTACACAGGACAGGGCCCAGCCCAGAGGATAATAGATCATCACTAAGTCTAGTGCAGAGCCGCCATATTTCTTGTGCTTTTTTCTTTATTCTATATCATGTTCATCTCTAGAGGACAATTCAAGCCGATTAACTTCCAGTTACAGAAGTGAAGATCAGTGTTAATACTATCACTAAACATGACATTTATATCTGTATTTACCTGGTATTGTGTAACCTGGTGGTCATTGTCACGCGTGTAACAGTAACTATATAATGTCTGTATGGTCAGGACACGGCCAGAGTGGCTAAAACCAGCCTCTAAATGGTTACAGGGGCACTACAGTCCTGTAGTTATACTATTATATACATTTATACTGCAGTGAGTTCACCATTGTGGTTTCTGCTGATCTACTTCCTGAGGTGGGAAGAGAATGAATGTGGAAGAGGCTTCTATGTGCACAGTGGGAATGAGGCAGCTAAAACTACCAGTACTTTTAGTGGGTCTAATGGAAAGCTGATGAGTATACATTTTTTAGGAAAGAAAATTAAGATCTACAATAAAGAATAATTATAATATTCTAGGAACATTTAGCCCATTACCCAGTTTGTCATTCTGAGCTGTCAGTAAGCCTTTCTGATCCACCTACAACCCAAGATTATATTATTTTATTAATGACAGATTATTGTCATTGAGAAATTATGGCCAATGTTTTGGTGCAGCCATCTGCAGAAGTCTAATGTTGGTTAGACCAAGGCGACTTCAATGTTATCTTAATAACAAATTATCTGGATTGTGGGTGGATCAGAAAGGCTGACTGCCAGTCTGTTCAGGGTAGAATTGCCTGGTATTTTGGGGCTGGGTGTCACTCTTTTGAGTCCAAACTCATATAGTACAGGATAGTTCTCCCTGGGAAGGCCACAAGTGACTAAAACCAGACCCATAGGACAAATTCATTCTTAGATGAGCACCTCTACTATTTTTGATAGCTAAATATTACAAACTTAAAAAAAATGCATGACAGTAAAATAACATTAAGGTTTGTAACATTTAGCTTTCAGTCAGCCTTTTTGATTCACTTACAAACCAATAGCCCTATTATGTTTCCCTATATCTTTAAGAGCAAAGTAAATCTCGCTATGTATTATATTCACCCCTCACATAATCATTGCAAGAGAGCTACCCCGACAGACTTAGGATGGATACAAGAGGGAGGTGACCACCACATGTGGATCAACAGATAGCACAGGTCACTGGATCTTCACATGGAGCTTGTAAGGAACAGGATGTTATACACACATGGACATGGCCATATAGGGACAAATCGTGACAAGGAGGATTACAGTAATGTCCTGAAGCTGTTCACAAAGACCAACAAACAGGAGGCTGTGGAGAGGCACATGGAGGACCAGGAATCTCACCTCCATCAAGGAGAATCATGGGTACATCTGGAAAGTCCCACACAATTACTGTTGTTCTTGTGGCAATATGTATACCAATAACGGTTTTGTGACATTTAGTGCTAGTATTAATGTATCATTTAATTATTAATTAGTCATGTGATATGATTAACAACCCTTCAGTAGAATGATGAGCCACATCAGTGACACTATATACTGTATATATATATATATATATATATATATATATATAAATATATATATATATAAATATATATATATATATATATATATATATATCAAAGTATTAACTCCCAATAATCAGCAATGATCTTATTCACCCATGCACTAGAAAATGGTGATGATAACCTTTCAATAACTCATTTTGAAAATATTAAGATATGTGATCACTTGTAAACCACATTTGTGTCACTGAAACGTACTGCTATCATCCAATGCTTGAAGAGATTGCACATTAATATCATGGGTGTGGTGTGGGCAGACCTGAGAGGACAAGAAGTTTGAAAAAAGGGATAAACCTAAAGGGGTCAATTAAATAATTAAAAAAATTAATAATATACTGTATAATAATAATGATGCATAGCACCTACAAGAGTCACATGTGGTTATTACACCACATAAACCACAATCAAAGGAATAAAAATGTCATTTATCACTCCATACAATAGATGCAACTAGTAACGTACATAGCGCTTGCATCATGTCTTCATCTGCTCCATTATATAGGTGCATTAACTCATGGATTTTGTAAATAAATTTAATTACACACATACAGTGTGTTCAGAATATCAAAAAAGGTGGTCATAAGCAAAAAAAAAAGGCAGAAGAGAAGAAAAAATATATAAAAATCTGTGTGTACAGTACTGTGGTAAATACTGTTGCTGTAACAATATACCAACTTATCTGAATTTTATCCACAAGAATTGAAAATCATTATGTATCTGTCATGAGCATCACCATTAGCAATAATATTCTGAGTTGTGGCCTCTGTAGCAAATGCATACTCATACTCTGAATAATTTAATGAGCATCCCTACAGAGTCTCAATCTGTATATGCTGCAGCTGATACACCCTTATGTATAGTCTCAAGTGGATGTTTCTTAATTGTATATCTATCTGGTATTTGATGCAGCTATTTGTCGCACATATGATGCTGGCCACCAATGAGAGTGATGTGTAACGTTCCTGGATTTGAGGAGGGATAGATGATATATCTATCCCTAGTGAGAGGGAGCTCACATCTAAGTCTCATTAGTGTGTTTCCATGGGATTATTGTTATCCATGTGTGTGGGTATGTTGGTTTATCAGATATTTACCTGACCAAGAGGCTGGATCCGGTGTTGTCATCAAGCCTGGAGCTCCAGGGACAATCCCTTTTGCCATCATCTCCTTCAGCAACTTCTCCAACTCCTTGTACTGGAGGTCACTCTGGGGCCACTACTTGAAGCTCTCACTGCTCTGGCCCCCTCTTTCATCATCCTCCTGATCTTAGCCTGGCTGTCATCATAATGGTGCCTAACTGACCTCTCATCCCTTTCTGCAAATCCAACCTTAGTGACTGCAGCTGCTACCTCCTTCTAGGCCTTTGAAATGGGGCCAGGCCTTACTTCACTCACTCCCCCATATAAACATGGTGATGTGGGCACAGATGATGTTGAGGAGTACCACTATATCCTCATGCCTATAGTTAGGAGTCCTATATATATGTATATATATATATTGATTTTTTTCTTGTTATATATGTTGAGAATAGGGTCAGGGTGTGTGGATATTGTGGCCTAGCTATAAGTGTGCTATTTGCATTAATGTGTATTGTACAATTAAGTGTAAAGTTGTAATTAATTAGCTAATATAATACAAAATATATAAACCTGCACTCCAAACTTTTACTTCTCCTGCACTCTCACTCTGGGGACAAAAATCTCCAACTCCTGTGACCTTCATGCGTACTTGGGAAGCTTGCAAATATATAGTGTATCCCCTGTGAATCAGTAATCAGTTTGCCATTTTCTATTGGCTTCTATGGCTGTGGCATAGAAAGAAATACTGTACTATTGAGTTGATTGGTGTAATTTGTGCAGGTCCCGTATTCCAGACCCTTCAATGCTACTGACGAGACCATGGGTTATGGATGCTAGGCTGGATCAATAAGATTGTAAGTGAAACAATTTGAGAGGGAGAGAGAGAAAGAGACACGGGGAGGGAGGGGGAGAGGCACAGGGGAAGGAGAAGGGAGGAAGAGACACGGGAGAGAGGGAGAGAGGCACAGGGGAAGAGACACAGCAGGGGGAAAGACACTTCAAATATTGTCCCGTCACTTTTGACGGGCAAGTTACTAGTAACTATATAACCTTCAACCCTTTAAACTCACCTCAAGAAATTGGCACCATCAAGCACTTTATAAGATCCAGTTTCCCTTCAGGAATCCCTTTTCACCCAATAAAGTAGCAGTAGTGGTTACTAGGGACTGAAGGAGACCAGCCAATGGCCCCTGTGATAGCGGGCTTGTAGTCTGTAGAATGCTGATGACATCACAATCCCTATGACATGTTATATCTGTATATTAACTAGTGAGTGATCAGTGCTGACATCAGAGCCTCTGTGTATCAGAGGATATATGTATAGAGACGTGAGAGTGCAGAGGAGGTAGTCATAGTGATGTGAGACTGCAGAGGAGGTAAGAACAAGAATGTAATCCTTTCAGAAAATCCTCATACTTACCTTCTTTCCTTTATAAATCACAGAAAGTTATCTTGGATGAGGAGTGTCACAACTGCCCATTTTGTTTACGCCCTGAAGACACCCATAGCTGATTGATTTACCTTTGCAGCACTGTCAGGACATCCATCTAAATGATAAAAACAGAACTGACTGCCCGATGCAGGGCTTGAACCAGCAGCTCCAGAGATTAGTGTCTGGAGCATTTACCCACAGAGCCACTCTTCAGGATTTCATGAAATAATGTTTTAAGAGAAAGTCCCTGAATTGCTTAAAATAGTGGTTCGTAAACCATCTGGGCAATGGGCCTAATGAGCTTTAGTTGGTTTAATTGCTATTATAATTTGGTCTTCCATAATGGGGGCACTAAGGGAGTGTATTACCCCTTTATCTATTTGAGTGAAATATATATTGGACTAGTGATTTGCCAGTCAAAAATTGACGGTCCTAAAATTGTAAGGCAGGTAATGCTGTTTGCCCCACAATGTAATGCTTTTAGTCCTCTGAGTTCCTTTGGCGCTCATTGCGAGCCTCTCCCCTCGTATACTTTTGGTGGTGTGAGCACCTTCAGTGCTGATTGCAAGCTCCGCGTTGAGCGCCTTGGGCGCTCATTGTGAGCCTCTTCCCTTGTGTACTTTTGCTCCTCTGAGTACCCTAGTGCTCACTGTGAGCCCCGCGCTGAGCGCCTCTCCGCTATTTTTATTTTATATATATATACTAGCGACTTGCCCATCAAAAAATGACAGTCAATAAAATGTTAATGCTGTGAAAATTGTTTGCCACACAATATGAGTCTCATACATTTGTCACCTTTTTTTTATATACAAATAAAGACCAAATTTTTAATTTAACTTTTTATTTTTTTAACTTTCAACTTATATTTAGCCAACTTCTTTCAATTGATTTTTTCAATCTTCAGTCTTTTAATTGTGATATATATAATAACAATATAACAATGTGTGAATTTTTTATGCATACATATTGTAAAGTATAACATCAAAGTTTGTAACATGCAACTTGTATATTAAACAATCTTTAAACTTTTTTTTAACAATACTAACACTTTTTAATTGATATTTATCCATGAGTAACTGCGGACTATGTTAACTTTGAGTAACTAAATCGTTTTAACAATGACATGCTTTGTAACATTCATTATATTTTAGTTAAACTCTTGTTAAACTAAATTGGCATTGAATCCAGAGGAAGGCAAACAATAAAAAACCCCATTTCAACTTTTCCACTTGTATCAAAGAGAGAAAAAAATTAATTCCTTCCATGACCCCATTAACTGGCAATCGGATTACTCCCTGAATCAATACCCTGTCTTTAAATTATACAGTTCAAAGTATTCTTAAATGCTGAAACTTGTATTAATATACATCTTTGACTATATCACATATATATTGAAATAACTTTCCCAAACTTTGTAAATGCGCATTTAACATGTGCAATAGTAACATAAAACAATAACATTTAACCCTTGCAAGTCAATAAAATGTCAGATAATTGTTTTGTGGGGCCAATCATGTGCAAAGGTAACTTTTAACCCATTCCAATCTGTTTAAGGATGTTTTACTGTTCTTTTTCTTGCAGTTTCCTTTTTTTTTGTTCTGGTTGTACTTTGTGCAAATGGCACATAGAGTTTCCTAAGTGAAATAGTGGTCCCCTATTTAAAGAGTCCAAGAGTACTTTAATTTTGTACTGGAAGTAAAACCACTGTTCTCTATGTTTTTTTTGCCATTCTATAGAGTTTCTTATTGAAATAGTGGTTTTCTGCAATCAAATCGAGTAGCATAAAATGTTGTAGTGGAAATGAAACCACTGTCCTCTATATTTACAGCACCTCATAGTACACAATGTTTTTTGTATAAACGCATCCATCTTCCAATAAATGACCCTGACTTTGGTTTTCTTCAACATGCACTTTAATCTCCTTTGGATTTGTGCACCTTGAAAAAGCAACATAGAGTTGTCCATGTGCAAAAACTGGTTCTTTTAAAAAAATACCAACAGACTTAAAAGTTTGTCCTTGGGATTTATTAATGGTCATGGCAAATGCCATGATAACTGGAAATTGTCTCCTTTGAAGGACAAAAGGCAAACCACTCTCACTTGGAGCTAAATCAATTCTTGGTATAAAAACTCATTCACCTTTATGGGTCCCAGTTATAATTTCTGCATGTATAAAATGATCTTTTAACTCATGCACAATTAATCTGGTCCCATTACAAAGTCCTTTTTTTGGATTCATATTTCTCAATAACATGACAATTGCCCCTTTTTTCAATTGTAAAATATGTGGTGGCATTCCAGATGGTGTTAAATAATTAATAAATTCGATACTAAAATTCGATTCACTGTCTTTATCATCAGCCAGAACTGAATCTGCACTGTAATAATTATTTTGTGGTGCATTTATGTATTTTAAAATTTCGTAATTTACATTCAATGCATCTATATTTTTTGATGTTAATATCACTTTGTTGGCAATGTCTGAGTAATCCTCGTTATTAAGAGTGTTTAGAAATATGGCTGATATTAGTGATTCGTTGCAAACCATTTCTGATGGAATTTCAATGGTATAATTTGGTAAATCATGTATTTGTGGATGTTTTCCTTCTCTGATTTTAATGAGCCAATCATTGAATTCATTTTGGCCTTCAGATCTCATATTTAATTCTAATTTCAGATGTGTAAATATTTTTCACAGTTTACTTGTCTTGATACATGTTTCAATGATCTCCGTTCTATTTCCATGTGGCACAACAGGTAATGTTTGCCTAAAATCTCCTCCTAACAGCATCACCTTTCCACCAAATGGCAACTTATTATCCATCACTTCTTTTAAGAATCTGTCAATACATTGCAGAGCATGACATGACATCATTGTAGCCTCGTCTATGATAATTAGTTTTGTATTTTTAAATTGTTTTGCTTGTAAAGAATTCAGTCGAATATCTGACACTGATGTTTCCAAAATGGGAACTGGCAGCTTAAATCCACTATGCACAGTTCTACCACTGCCTGACAAAAGTGCAGCAATTCCAGTTGTTGCAAATGGCATAGCTATCTGACCCTGTGCTCGAATATAACTCATCAAACAATTGTACAGATATGTTTTTCCTGATCCACCTGGGCCGTCTAGATAGAAATACCGGTCTTTGACCATTTCATCATCTGTAGCATTTGTGATGGCATGAAATGCTTGTAACTGTAAAGCATTTAAAGTTGCCAGTTTTTCTTCAGTTTTTTGTTTTTGTAGCTCAGTGTCATAATCATCAAAGTTGATGTCATCTATAAGTCCTGGATAAGGCAAATTAAAACTTGCACAATTTAATCCATGAGCAAACAATATTTCTTTTATTTCCATCAATGTTTTTAACAGTGCTATTGGTTCATTGTAACGTTTCAAGAAGTCTTCGGACATATGTAATTTAAATGTTTCCCACAAAGTAAAAGCATCAGGTACATTGCAAAAGATGCAAATGAATGCAAATTGTTGTCTCATTTGCTTTGGCATTTGACATAGTGCTGCTTCTTCCAGACACCTCTACCATTCTGTATCATGAGCTATGAAGTTTTGATGTCTTGCAGCTAATAGGAATGTATCATAAACTATGTCATTCACTGTACATAAATGCTCAAAACTCTGTGCACTGGGAACATGTAAAATAAGTAATCTTAAACTAAAACGTTCAATGTCCTTTGGACTGACGGTATAAATCCGTGGTATAATTTTATGTGTATCTCTTCTTCGTTGTCGCCATAGACCATTTACAAATACATAGTGATATGTTGTCTCTATGTATAAAAATTGTCTGGCCTGCGTATCGTGGCAGTTTAATTTAAACCATGCAGTAAGTGCTGTGTTCAATTTGATCTAATGCAGTTCTTTCATTTCCTGCAGTAAAGCAAACAAACTGACTTTGAGGCAAATGTACAGCTAAACGATAAATAGCATGTCACCGATCATGCATCTCAAATTTCAGAAGCCGCCACATTGCTTCAGGATCACTCACATAGCGAGCATCTAAATAATTTGATAGTTCGTCATGTAAAATTGGATTTTCGTTTTCGTTTGCAGCACCTTGCACAACAACAGTTGCTGCATCATATCCTTTGTATATATATTTATACACATACTTGATTGATTTAATAGAAGTGCAAGCTTCCACATTGATGTGTGAATTGTACATGATGAGCAAATGTGGATTGTATGGAACGACAAATCTATTATCAACCTTTTGCTCACGGATAATAGCTGTTTGTCCTTGTGTTCTTTTATACAAAGGGTATCCATCACAATTTGCATAAGTTTGCATTTTAAATTGTTTTGGAAATTCATTAGTACATGTTTTATTTTCCATACATGGTGAATTAGGATTCATCTCTCCACATGGGCCATGAATCATTCTGTGTGTAACAATCTCCCAAAGTTTGTTATATTTTTCTTGCTCGGTCAACTCAGCCAAAATTACTGAATCCACTCTCTCTGCAGTATTCAACTTATCTTTTTTCCTGCAGTATTAAAAGTATGTGAGCATGTGGCAGTCCTCTTTTTTGAAATTCAATGGTATAAACAAAAGCCACACATTGTCCAAATAAGTGTGCTTTAGTGATATCATGTATTAATGAATTGAGTTTGATTTTGAATATTCTTGCCACTAAATCTGGTCGGTCAGAAGTAGTTTGTCCCAGATGCAAATTTTCCTTGATCTCTGGCCATTGAGGATTACATGTGAATGTAATAAATACATCTGGTTTTCCAAATTTTGTGACAATAGCCATGGCATCATTATATCTTTCTCGCATATTGCGAGGAGATCCTTGGAAACTTGATGGCAAAATAATTGCTCTTCCAGCTGGAATGTCTCTGTTGGAAGCCAATTCCACAACATAATCCACAATACTGTTCTACTCGTAACTTATTTTGTTGAAATTTAATGAAATTTAGATTATTGGCTTCAACTTGTAGATATGAATCAATAATCCATTCTTCAGTGAGTTTGCCCCCACTTAAAATTGGATTAAAAGAATCCCGAATAACAGTTTGTGCCACTTTATATTCCAACATCGAAATATTTCATCTAACACGACTTTACTATTGGGATAACTTTGCAATTGTAATTTTGGTTCCCATCCAGGTTCCCCATTTGGAAAGAAAATGGGATATGTCATTGGATCTAAATTACCACTTAATATATTTATGTTGATAAATGGTTGTTCTTCATTGCGTGGATATATTCTAATATCCTGCTGAAAAGGTGGTTCACCATCTTCATTTTTAAACACCATGGCAACCTCATTTACTGTTGGTAAATTATATCGTCTTTGATCAGTGTTGCGATCTCTTTTTAACACCATATTTACTCTTGGTGTTGGCAATTGATGGCTTTGAGCATGTTCCTGTTGTACTTTTTCAAGCTGAGCTAATTGTTTGTATGCTTGACTGTATGGGTTTTTAGCCATAATTTTATCCAGCTGTTCAAAGACTATGCACAAACACTGTTTATTTTCTGGAAGTGTCATTCTTTGTTCCACAGCTTCCATAGTATCTAAAACATAAAACTGTGCAAATTTCCTTTGCTCTCCTTCTTGTGGGTGTAAATGTGAAGTTCGGTGGTAAATTTGACCTTGAACTCTAAAACAGTAAGGACCATGTCCTGGTACATTTTCTGCTAATGTGGCACCCATTGAAGCAAATTAAATTGCACTGTTATAAGACCTTATGTTTTTTTTTTTAAATTAGTATAATTTGGAAATGTTAAATCGTTCATGATACTTTCTAAATAATCTGGAAATGGGTGACTTAGTGGAAGTCTTACCTTTCCTTTCTGACAGCAACTAATGAAATCTCCGTCAGTAGGTCTTTCCTTTAGAAAATGATATGCCCCACAAAACTGACAAACAACATTAAGTAATCCACAATAATGAGTGTCTACTTGTAGTGCTCTACTAAACACATTGTCATGCACTTTCTCAACATACAGATCAGAACAACTTTCTATATCTACATTGGTGTCATGTGTCTCCACATTGGAGTCATTAGGCAATATAGTATCATTGGGCAATGGTTCACAGACATGTTTTTGTTTACTTTTTCTTTTCTTGGAAGCCCCAGCACACTCACTTGCTGCTTTCTTACTCATTTTTCTTTTATTTAAAAGTCTCTGTCGATCTTCTTCTCTCAAGCGTTGGGAAGTTTCCGGTGACTGCTCATCTCTCCACCTTTCCTTCCTTTCCTTTGCCAATCTTCTTTTGCGTTCAATTTTGTCTTCTACATTATCTGCCATTTTAATCTGTAATTGTAAATAGAGATGTAATTATTCTTTGTTGTTTGTTTTCTGTACATATTGTTTTTACCTGTTTCCAATGTTACATTAAATTGGATGAATGATCTAATCCACCATTTTAAATTCTTTTACTTTTTTTACAATGAAATAAATAAAACCATTTCAATACTTTTTTATTGACATATATTAAATATCAAAGGCCTGCACATATATATATATATATTTTCAAAGGTAATTATGAATTAATTACTAAAGTAATATGAATGTCCGTTATTGAGTGATTTAAAAAATAAATGTAATACTTTCAAAGTTACTTATATTCTCATAAAGAAGCTGAAACATAAATATCTATTAACAAAGTATACATGTATTGTAACAGACTCTTCAATTGTTTTAAATCTTGTACTTTTTTAAAATGAAATAAATAAAACCATTTCAATACTTTTTTATTGACATATATTAAATAGCAAAGGACTGCAAATATATATATTTTTCTAACGTAATTATTAATCCTTCAATTCCATTCATTCTTGATTGACTTCACTGCATACATTTAATTACTTTTTTTCGCAAGTCTTCTAACCTTTTTTTTTTTACATATTATTATTAATTACCGTATTTATCGGCATATAACACGCACCAGCGTATAACACGCACCGCATTTTCAGAAAGAAATTTCAGGGAAAAAAAATAAATTTCAAATAAAGAACTTTGAAGCAAAATCCTCAACCTCCCTCCTCATCCTCAACCCCCTCCTCAACCTCCCTCCTTATCCTCCTTCCTCAACCCCCCTCCTCAACCCCCCTCCTCAACCTCCCTCCTCATCCTCAACCCCCCTCCTCATCTTCAACCCCTCCTTAACCTCCCTCCTTATCCTCCCTCCTCAACCCCCTCCTCAACCTCCCTCCTCAAACCCCCTCCTCAACCCCCCCATTCTCAAACCTCTCAACCTCCCTCCTCAACCCCCCCATCCTCATCCTCCTTCCTCAACCCCCCTATCCTCAACCCCCTCCTCAACCTCCCTCCTCAAACCCTCCTCAACCCCCCCATTCTCATCCTCCTTCCTCAATTACCCCTCCTCAACCTCAACCCCCCTCCTCAACCTCCCTCCTAGTCCTCAACCCCCCTCCTCATCCTCAACCCCCCTCCTCATCCTCAACCTCCCTCCTCACCCTCAACCCCCTTCTCATCCTCCCTCCTCATCCTCCCTCCTCATCCTCCCTCCTCAACTCCCCTCCTCAACCCCCCCATCCTCAACCCCCCCATCCTCAAACCCCCTCAACCCCCCTCCTCAACCCCCCCATCCTCAACCCCCCTATCCTCAACCCCCATCCTCAACCTCAACCCCCCTCCTCAACCTCCCTCCTCATTCTAACCCCCCTCCTCAACCTAAACCCCCCCTCCTCAACCTAAACCCCCCTCCTCAACATAAACCCCCCCCCCTAAATACCTCCCCCTCACTTACCTGCTTCTGCTCCGGCCTCCGCTCCTTGACCCGGCGCGCATGTGACGTCACAAGCGCGCCACGTCATTAGCATATACCGGGTGCCGGCTGCTTTTTCAGGGCCATTTTTTCCTAGCTTAGGCGATTTCCTATGTTTCTAAATTGTCTAAATCGAGTTTAATTAGAGTTCCACCTCACTCACAGACGTCCTGCCTGTTTCCCCATGCTGTAAGTGATATTTTTGTATTTTTTTTATGTGTATTTAGTTTTTTTTTGTTTTGCCGCTAATCTCGTAATTTTTTTCCCTCTCGTATTTTTTCCCGCGTCTTGTGTTAGTGCTACGTGTTTAACGGCTCGCCTCGCCTTCGGCGCCCATTGCCTAAGTGCTAAGTCCCACGTCTTGTGTAAGTGCTACGTATTTTGTTCCGCCGCTAATCTCGTAATTTTTTTCATCTTATATTTTTTTCTTCTAAGTCCCACGTCTTGTGTAAGTGCTACGTGTTTAACGGCTCGCCTCGCCTTCAGGGCTCATTGCCTAAGTGCTAAGTCCCGCGTCTTGTGTAAGTGCTACGTATTTTGTTCCGCCGCTAATCTCGTAATTTTTTTCATCTCATATTTTTTTTTCTAAGTCCCGCGTCATTGCCTAAGTGCTACGGGTTTAACGGCTCGCCTCGCTACTTTTAAAGTCTTATGTGCCTGGTGGTCTTTTGCGTGGTTAGGGGTCGTTTTCAGTTTTTTCCGCCGCCATTTTTTTTGGTCGCTTAGTCAATTTTTGAGTGCCGAAACTTGGCAAATTCTGTGTAAATTCGCATGCAACCTCACTACCAGATGTCCTAGCTGTCCCCCCGTGCTGCGAGTGATATTTTTTTTAATGACTGTTCTATTTTATTTTATTTATTTATTTATTTTGGATGTGCGCGGGTTGGCCGTATTTTTTCGACCTCTGATTTTTATGTGCCGTAAATTTTCCACGCAATTTTTTTAAACTGCTACGGGTGTCGCATTGTAACTTGTATGTCATGATTTAATTGTTTAAGGACTCATATTGTCAGTAATTTATGAATATGTCCATGGGAGCATGACATTGTTACATTGGGATTATGTGTTATTGTGTGGTTATATATTGCCTGTACATGGTTATTATGTATCCTAGTTATAATATATTATGAGGGAAAATATTATATAGAACATATGTGGAATTGGTAGAAATGCTCTGCATAGAAGTTAGCTGCAGATCATTGCACCCTCACACATACAGACCTTGGGTCAAGACAGATGCATGTACTTCAAGTAGTCCTAAGCAAACACTTGAGTTTAACATAAAGGTTTTTTCACTAGCCAGCTATAGATATTTGGTGAATTTGATCTCAAGAGCTTTGATAGCCCAAGGTTGCAAGCCAGATGGGCTGACATCACACATACACAAATGTACACAAGGGTGTGGTATTGGAGAGCATAAATATGTTGTTTTGATCATTCAATAGAGGTTGAGAGATAGTTTTCACATATCCATAGTGTGAGACTATTTCTGTGTGTTGTATCCTGACTTGGGGAGTGGTCTTGCCATGGGCCACTAGTAACCTGTATGCAGTATTCTCTGCCTGTACCTCTTCAGAAGCCATCTTGTGTGACAACAGAGAACAGGAACTACTCGATTCTGCTGGGGTAGGTTTGAACTAGCTTCATATCAAGCTCCCTTGAAGAAGCAGATTGTGACACTGTCCATTAATAAATTAATTCAATTTAAATACATTATAAAAAAATAAAAAATTATAAATTATCCTGCTACTCTAGTTCTAATCCAATGCTGTGGCCTGAGGGTTGCATGAGAGCAGCTCAAATACGCATACAGTGATTTCATTTTAAGTACACTAGAGGCACACATATGATACACATATGATATATTGTGAGATTCATTTGCATGTCACTATCCAGAATTCTTAGCAGCAGTAGAAACACTGATCAGTTTGGAAAAACAGACTCCTGGCCTTCTTGGGATGTGCAGAATGACTTTTTCTTTTTAATCTTCATAAGTTACTGTATATAGTGATGACCATTAGTATACAGAAGCAATACTTGAATGGATATGTATTTGTTATTCATGTAAACACTTTATCTTGACTGAACATTAGTCTTCATCTCAGGGCTCACTATATTTTTTCAGGCTGTAATCGGTGGGTTTAGTGCCGGGACAATTGTTGTGTTAAACCGAGATACCAGTTTATTGGACTCCAAGCTACTGCCCAAAGTTGTTTTAAGATATTGACAGATAATAGTTATATAAAGAAGGTTAATGCCTATGAGATGAGAGGAACACGTGTAGAAGGCTTTACGTCTCCCAGTGCTGGAATGAATCCTCAGGATGGTGGTAATAATAAAAAAGTAGGGAATGCATAACCCAAACTGGAACACACCAGTAACAAATAGCATGATTTTCAGAAGAGTATTGTCACTGCAAGTAAGTTTTACAAGTGGTAAAACATCACCTAAAAAGTGATTCATTTAATTTAAGGCCTATAAATGAGAACTTTGTTAATAATATAAAAAGAGGCATAAGATACAGAAATCCAAACACCCAGCTGAAAGTGGCCACTAGAATATATACTCTAAGTCTCATAATTACATGATGATGCAAGGGGTTACAGATAGCCACATATTGAGCATTACTCATGACCATGGGTATTAACAATTCATCAGCAAGTAAGGATCCAAAAATATATGTTAACGTCTTGCAACTAGGAATAGAAACAGTCTTATAACCATATATGAAGCTATAGAGGATCAACCTTGTGTAGGGTTATGGTGGACAAGTTGCCCAAGAAGAAGCACATGGGAGGGTGTAGACTGTTATCTAGGCAGACAAGCAGAAAATGGTCATGTTACCACCAAGGGTAAGGAGATAAATGAGAAGAACGAGACAGAAGATAGGAGCCTGCTACACTGGGATATTTGAGATACCCTTCATAATAAAATCAGTCAACATTGTCTTCTCCACAGGGCACATGTGCATGACCTAACTCTTGCATTTTAAAGAGTGATAGATTATATTTCTGTTGACGTAATGTAAAGTGTAAAAGTTGCACAAAAGTAATGGACAAGTCGGTCATACGAGACCTACCAACATTCTCGTTGCTTCTGTATTCAGGTTCTTATAATTTATTTCATTAGATTGATCAACCTGTGTTCAGAGAAAAGGAAATATTACTAACGGACAATCTAAAAGCAATACTACACCCAGTGGTTAGGAGCAATACTACACCCAGTGGTTAGGAGCAATACTACACCCAGAGGTTAGTAGCAATACTACACCCAGAGGTTAGGAGCAATACTACACCCAGTGGTTAGGAGTAGAGTTGCAGGCAGCATCCGTAATAATAATTCCAATGGTAAAACTATTATGTTGCTTCAGAATGAAACACACACCTCAAAGTATGTTTAACTGACAACCTTTATTGAACCACAATCCAGTATTTACAGCATATAGGGACCAATCACAAGAGGTTTATCATCTTCCCATCTGGTCACTTACTGTCATGTCAAGATTAGTAATGACACTTGAAAGTTAATCAGATTTTTTCCTTCCTGCCTTTTGAACTCAATACTGATCTCCACCAGATTATCGCCCGCCGCTATGCTGCCATGTAGTTATAAGTCCTCGTCTGTGGTAGGAAAACAATAGTCTGGCAGGGTCCATAGTCAACCCCACACAATTTCCAAGCAAGGGAGGGTATCAAAGGTATGCAAAGGGTTGCTATAAACAACGTCCTTTTAGGCCCCCATTTGTAATCCAAAAGCTGAGTGGAAATAGCACCAGTGGCAACCATGGAGCATCAACTCCTAAAACAATTTCCCAAGTCCAAGGCAGGGAAACAGTGAGCCCTGCTCAATCTGAGACAGAACACGTAAACAACAGATGCCCTAAAATAGTTTTACAAGCTCATTACAACTGGTACGCCCTGAAACACATCCTGTACACAACACAAACTCTCAAAAAACACAAAAAACAAACTTGAGCTTTCTAGGTTCCAATAACTTATAGAAATGGGCTCTTGGGCGCCAGGACACATAACCAGGATCAGTAGCCCATCATTACATATCATTATAGCAGCACAAGTGCCATAGTCCTTTTAGGCATGTCCTTGGGCCATCACAAAGACTCTGGCTGTTGGTAACCACATGGGCTAATGTCAAAAATGTTCAGTGGTCTCCCAAAACAAATGTATGAATCCAGGGGGTCTTGATAATATACTGTATATTTAATATTGAGGCGTAAATTTATTAGAATTGTAATTCACTGTAATTCACAGCCACAGTAACATACTCTATTTCATATACACTTACCAGGGCCACCATGAGAAACTTTAGGGCCCAGTAATAATACAAAAGCTAAGGACCCCAACCTGACATAAACCCATTTATCAAACATCCCATAATCAGCATTTGTCATAACTGCACATATAGTAGTGTAATATTCTTATTTGTTTCCTTTATTAAATTAATATATTCATAGACTTGGGAATTATAGCTCATCCTTTCACCGTTTATATATATGGTCAAAACTATCTAACGCATAGGAACCAGAGAGGCTGTTCTTAGGATGGCTCAATTTATAAAAACACATCTCAAATGAATAAAAACATTAATATTTTGATCCAGTTATAACCTACTACATTCTATCCAATATAGATAATCACTTCTGGGTTTTCACTGAAACTCACTTAATCACATATAGTTGTGAGCATGTGGGTTGTTGCTAACGCTGCAGGCTCACATAGTGAGCCTGCGGCCATCGCGAAGCGAGGGTCGCAGTTGCTGGCAAGGAGCCCCAAAGGCGCTCCTTGCCAGCAACTAAGGTGAAGGCTCTACGGCCTCACGCGCGGTTACAAACACCCACACAAGCGGCACTACCACGGACTTACACAAAAAAACATTAAAAACACAATCAATACCCACAAAAAAAACATAAAAAGCTTACCCATAGCAAGGGGGAGGCACCCAGGACCTCTGCAAGTTACACATCAATTTGAGTCCAAATTGATGAGTTTAGACACACGAAAATCCCCTGAGTGAAAAAATGGCCGCCAAAAAAATGATAACGAGGCTCCACCACCCAGGACCGCCCAGACACCTACAACTTACCCAAGAAGGGATCCGACATAAGCTCGGAAACCCACATTAAACCCCCGCTGCAATGAAAATTCAAAATTCCCGCTTTACGGGTTCTTAAAGTACTGTAAAGGTCCTTAAAGGACCCGTAATATGGACACAAAAATTAACCCTATCACGCATGGGGCTCTATACAGAGCCCCATCAACCCCTAAAAATCCCTGTCACTCATGGGGGTCAATACAGACCCCATAAGCCCTTAATTAACTCTGTCACTCATGGGGGTCAATACAGACCCCCATAAGCCCTTCATTAACCCTGTCACTCATGGGGGTCAATACAGACCCAATAAGTACTTAATAAACACCGTCACTCATGGGGGTCAATACAGCCCCCCATAAACCCATAATAAAACCCTGTCACTCATGGGGTCAATACAGACCCCGATAAGCACTTCATTAACCCCCTCACTCATGGGAGCCAATACAGACACCCTAACACCCCTAATTAACCCTGTCACTAATGGGGGTCAATACAGACCCCCATAATACATATAATTAACCCTGTCACTCATGAGAGTCAATACAGACCCCCATAAGCACTTAATTACACCGTCACTCATGGGGGTCAATACAGACCCCCATAAACCTATAATTAACCCTGACACTCATGGGGGTCAATACAGACCCCAAAAACCTATAATTAACCCTAACACTCATGGGAGTCAATACAGACCCCCATAAACCCATAATTAACCCTGTCACTCATGGGTGTCAATACACACCCCCATAAGCACTTAACACCATCACTCATTGGGGTCAATAAAGACCCCCATAAACCCATAATTAACTCTGTCACTCATGGGGTTAATACAGACCCCCATAAACTTATAATTAACCCTGACACTCATGCGGGTAAATACAGACCCCCATAAGCACTTACTTAACACCGTCACTCATGGGGGTCAATACAGACACCCATAAACTTATAATTAACCCTGTCACTCATGAGGGTCAATACAGACCCACATAAGCCAATAAGTAACCCTGGCACTCATGGGGGTCAATACAGACCCCCATAAAACCCTTAATTAACCCTGTCACTCATGGGGGTCAATACAGACCCTCATAAGCAGTTAATTAACCCTGTCACTCATGAGAGTCAATACAGACCCCCATAAGCCAATAAATAACCCTGTCACTCATGAGGATCAATACAGACCCTCATAAGCCTATATTTAACCCCATCAGTCCCATAAGGGTATATTATTACCCTTATGGGGCTGTTACAACCCCTCTTTTACCGCATAAGTGCCATGACGGTCCTCAAGGACCATCATGACACTAAGTATAAACACTACAATGCACTATACCCCCACAATAAAACATTAAATATCAACTAAACACCCTGTACACTAACCTATTAACACCTACACTACCTACCTATCCCCTAATAACCCCCCACCACCCTAATTACAGAAAAGAAAAAAAAATCGCCCAAAATAAAATACTACATTACACAAAAAAAACTAAAGTCACCAAAAATAAAAAATCTACATTACAGAAAAGAAAAAAACCTAAGTCACAAAAAATAACCCCCCCCCCTCCACTACAGAAACAAACAAAAAACATTACACACCTGAAAAGGAAATACATATAATACAATACAATACATACAATACAAATTAAATAAAATACAATACAATACCCCCCAATCTAACTAATATACAATAAATCCTATCTATCTAATATACATCACCCAATCCATCTAATATACAATAAATACTATCTATCTAAAATACATGCTATCTATATAAAATACATCCCCCTATCTAACATACAATAAATGCTATCTCTATATAAAATACTCTAATTCTAAGCTAAAATAATATAATTAAGACCACTTACCTTTGCAGATGTCCCTTCAGGTCAGCAACCTAACGAAAAAAATATAAATAAATTAGTGCAACACATTTACAGTAAATAAATAAACATTATAAACATTCTAAATATTCTACTCACCTTTCCATCATGTCCCCGTCCTTCTTCTTTTCTTCTTCTCCGACGAGGCCCCTGTTAAAAAAAAACATAAAACAAAATAAAATAAACATAATCTACATTGTACTTACCTCCCCGCGATGTCTCCGGCCTCCTCCTCTTCTGCCCCGCTCTGGAACCCCGCCAATGAGCCTCCCGGAGCCTTTTCCGGAAGAAAATAGCCAATGGCGCCTTTTGATTGGTTGAAAACGCTGTCTATCAAGTTCAACCAATCAGAAGGCGCCAATGTGTGAGCCAATCACAACCGTAGATGCCTTCAGCCAATCACAATGGAATACACCCCCACAGGGTGATTGGCTGGAGGCATCTCTGCATTCTGATTGGTTGCACTGACAATAGCCAATCACAATGGGATACACCCCCACGTACTGATTGGCCGAAGGCATTTGCGCCTTCTCATTGGCTGTTGTCAATGTCAATCAGTATTACAGCCAATGAGAAGGCGCAGATGTCTTCAGCCAATCACCCCGTGGGGGTGTATTCCATTATGATTGGTTGATGGCAATAAAGCCTTCGGATTGGTTTAAATAAAGATTGACAGCTGCATTATCCAATCAGAGTGGGATTTTGGGGTGTATCCCTTTCTCATTGTTTCACACATTGGCGTCTTCTGAATGGCTGAATTTGATAGACAGCGATAGATATGACATGACATGTATTGTATATTACATAGATTGAGGGATGTATATTAGATATACAGTATTTATTGCATATTAGATAGATTGTGGGATGTATTTTAGATAGATAGTATTGGTTGTACAGTATATTAGATAGATTGGGTGATATATTTTAGAGAGATAGTATTGATTGTATATTAGATAGATCGGGTGATGTATTGGATTGTATTTGATTGTATTTGTATTGTATTTATTCTATATGTATTTCCTTTTAGGTGTGTTATTTCTTTTTCTTCTGTACTTTGGGGGGGGGGGGTTGTAATGTATTTTATTATTTTCTGTAATGTTCTCTTTTTTTACTTTTTGTTACTTAGGTTTTTTTATTTTAGGTAATGTAGATTTTTTATTTTTTGTGATTTAGGTTTTTTTTATTTTCTGTAATGTAGATTTTTTATTTTTGGTGACTTTAGGTTTTTTGTTTTCTGTAATTAGAGTGGTGGTGGGGTTATTAGGAGGTAGCTAGGTAGTGTAGGTAGGTGTAGGGGGTTAGTTTAGATTTAATGGTTTATTGGGGGGCTATGGTGCAGTGTAGTGTTTATACTTGTTGTCGTGAGGGTACTGGAGAACCCTCATAGCACTTACGGGGTAATGTTAGGCTTCTAACTGTCCCATGAGGGTTTTTAAATATCCTTATTGGACTAATGGGGTTAAATAGAGGCTTATGAAGGTCTGTATAGACCCCCATAAGAGACCGGGTTAAAAGGGTGTAGTGCTTACACTTTGGATCATGAGGGTCCTGGATGACCCTCATGGCACTTATAGTGTTATTACATGCATTCATTAATGTGTTAGAGGGGTCTATATAGTTGAGGCACACAGTACAATCACATTGTGTGGCAAACAGCATTTCAACAGTTTATTTTATTGACCGTCATTTTTTGATGGGCAAGTCGCTAGTACCATATAACACTCAGAATTAGCATGCTCTTTTATATTGAGCGTTTGAAAAGAAAACTCTTTTATATGTTTTTATAACTCCTTAGATGTCTTCTCCTTGGCCTTCTTCAGTGTATCTGTTGCCACTTCTAATTGAAGAACTATGAAACACAAAAACTCAACACTTCTATATGTAATAAACTTTGTAAAAATGATTGAACTCACAAAAGTAGCTCAACTCACATTTGTCGGTGTGTACAAATGCACATTGGATGGGTTGTCATCTGGTCTACATGTCCTTCGGTCAGTTAAGAAGAGCTGGCTTACTTCATCCTTCGATGTTCAATTATAATCTTCTCCAGTGGTGTTTGTGGAAAATGGAAACCAGTCTCAAAATCTCAGTGTTCAGACTAAGGTCCTCTTGAGGAACCCAAATACCACTACAAACATGTTTTGTGTGATTCAGATTCCTCAAGACTCTTGTATTCAGATGTAGCACTGATTTCTATGCACAGGGATGTAGACCAATGATAGCCCATACATGTGTATGCAATGACAAATGTGAGCTGAATGTGAGCTGCTTTGTGAATACAATCCTTTTTTACAAGTTTTTAGACTTAGAAGTGGTGTGATTTATTTTTGTGTTTCATGGTTCTTCATTTGGAAGTGGAATTAGATACACCGAAGACGTCTAAGGACGTTCTCTCTCTTCAAAGCCTCAGTATAAAAGAGCTTTGTAATTATGAGTGATATACGCTGTAGTATTAAGTGAGGTACACTGAAAACCATTAGGTCTATTTATTGGATGGTATGTAGTTGGTTATAATTAAATCAGAATAACTCTGTTTTTAATAATTTGATACATATTTTCGTTTTTATGTGATATAAGGGTACTAAAACAGCTGCATAATTTGATCTAGAGAGTTGGGCGCTAGAGGATCTATGATTTGAGTATTATAAAAGGATGTTTTTGGTTCCCTGGAATGAAACCTTGATGACCCTTCTAGGGCGGGCCCCTCACAAATGTATTCCTTCTTCCCCTTATCAATGGCCTGATACCAATTAACAACAATGTATCTGTAGACGTGTTTCCCCATATAAGAAGACCATACGCTCTGTAACTCCTTGCCTGTCTTTATATTATATACATGTATATTGTCATGCAAATGTTTTGTGCCTTGCCTCTGTAAAATGTATTTTACTACCAGAGCGGAACTACAGCTGGTATACCAAGAGCAATGCACTGGGGCCCCGCACTGAGGGGTATGGGGCTGTACAATTATTTTTTTATGTATTTTTTTTTTCCAAAGCCACTGGAGCCCCCTTCCCAACCCAGTCCCTCCTGCCTTCTTCACCCTACCACCCCGGCCTCTCCTGCCCTCTACAAATCAGGCCTCCATTGGCAATACCAGCTGCTGCGCATCGTATGTCACATGCTACACAAATGACGTATTTCTGGATTCCCTGCCCCAATATTTTTTATAAATATATTATTATAATTGTTTATTTGTAATGTGCCCAAAAAAGCTTCACTCTTGTAATCCAATACCATTTCAAACATGCATTCCTTTAAGCATATGCCTGCTTAATTGCACAGCTTTAAGCAAAGCTCAGGATGGATTATACACAAGTGAGGAAACCCACCCACGTAGGTTATATGTGCATCCATCCCTCTTAGCATACATCCCTACACATAATGGCCTGCACCCAGTCCTTGTCAGCACACTGAGTAAGCGATCTTGGATCACCCACAAGTAGGAATCTCCCCTTGCCTGGTCAGCAGGCCATTATGTGTATGGTTAGGGTAACACTGATAGGCTGGTCTCGGTGACCAGGCATTATTAGAGGGAGAATTGGTGGCACTTGGCTACCTGTCAGGATATCCAGTAGCTTCCCCCCTGGTGCTATACTTCAATCATTGCTTGAGATATCCTTCACTGATTGGTGGGGTACCGACCCAAGGACCCAATCTAAGTAATGCCTACCAGAGGAGCCTCTGATTGGCTGTCAAAATGACATGAGAGGAAATATGAATTACTAAACTTGTGCAACAATGTTTGCTTATGTAAAGTTATACCATTGCTCTGTTGGGTGTTTTGGGGTACAAAGTGGGACAAGATGGCAGCCTGCAGGAGAATATACAGGGAGAAAGGGACGGATACAGACACTGAGAATCTGATACTTTGTGGATCCCTTACAAGTAAGTGAACTGTGCATTTTATTTGACAATTGCATTGAGAAAAATTACATCTGCTAAATAAACTTTGTTAAATAAAGTATATGGAAAAGAAAGTGTCCCTTTAAGCAGGCAGGTGCTCAGGTGTGTATTTCTTTTTAATGTGCACTTTTCCTTTAATCTTAGACAGATTGGTCTCTGGATAATCACCTCCCCAAGACACAAGCTCTAGATGAGACCTCTAGGTATGTTATACCTCTAGGGGCCCATAAGAAACCTTATAAAACCTCTACAGTGATCGGTGATGTAAAGTCACTGGATGACTGTACTGGCCCCAGGTAAGTGAGAACAATCATCACTGAGCACTATAGATGGGATATAACTTAAACTACAGGTTTAGCTCTTTTGTACAGGTGAGAGGATCTCTTTAGTAAAATATGTAACATACCAACAACATGTAGGAATCATGCAAGACGGGAACATGATATCATCTATTCCTAAAACCTTGGCTTAATCAAACCTCATCCCTGGCATGCTTGAATTCCTTAACTATGTTTTTTCTACCTCTTCCACTGGAAATCTGTTACATTTATTTATTACCCTTTCTGTAAAGCAGTACTTATCACATTACCCTGAAATCTTCTATCGTCCAGATTCAATTCTTTTGCATTCCTCCTTTTCTTGAAGATAATTTATTTAATCATTTGATATATTTGAAGGTTTCTATCATATCTCACCTCTTACTTATGTCCTCTAAGCCAGTGGTTCTCCACATCTGGTTTTAGGACTAGTGCCGGTCCCTGAAATGTTATCTGTCAGGATGAGGAGAGCCTAACACTTTAAACATAGCACTTCCATTACCTACAGCTCTATATAGCTTATTAGTTTAGATAAAATGTTACCTATTCATTCAGGTACAAAACTAAATGAAAACTGAATGAATAACATGTAATATCACATAAGCAGTCTAATGGAACAGCCCATTCCACAGAGCAAAAACATTAATTGGTCTAATCCATACACAATAACGTCATGGAGTCTCCTTATAAGTTATCTCTTTTAGACCCTGTACCCTTTTAGTTGCCCTCCTTTGAATTGTCTCTAATTTATTAATATCCTTTTGGACATCCGATCTCTAGAACTAGACAACATATCTAGGTGATATCTGACCAGAGGTCTATAGAGTGACCTTTGTCCTCTACTAATTCATCTTACAACCAAGTATCCTACTGGCTTTTCCAACAGATTTGTTGAATTGTTTCCTATTTGTAAATCATCTTAAATCATAATTTTTGCTATTCAAAAGCCAATATTGAAAAAAATGGTAATTTAAGTATTTTTCTTATTGATGTGAATATTTATGTATTTATATGTGTATAAAGCAGTACATCCTTATCTTATGATATGGTGGATTACATTTTTCTGGATATAGTAAAGCACAGAGCATATTATGCTAATCAGATGTAAGCTGGGAATTCAAATCAATGTTGCTTCAACTGTGCTTAATTTTTATGTGTTTTATGTGTTTTTTATGTGTTTCACACTTTCTGTAACATGCAGAACAATACATTTTTTGGAAAAAACAAAGTGTAAGTTATGCTAAAGAATTTTAATTAAAATGGAAACTCATATTAGAAATCCAAACCTCTGAATATGATTTAGGCAATAATAAGTTAAATGTGGTGCAAAGTAAGATAACAATGTCTACTAACTTTTTTTAGGCTGATTCAGCAAACAATGAAAGTTCAATATTGGCCAAGGTATACAAAGAGGTTGATCAGCTTATGCTCCAAGGCCATGAATGGGTGAAATGTGAAGATAAACCATAGCATCCTTCGGTAAGTCAATTCCATTGTTTTGAAGACATCCGCAGTTAACAATAAATATTAAATTGTGTTGTTTAGGATGTTATATAGTGCCAGTAGTACAGTATTATACAGTGTCAATTCTAGCATTAAAGCTAAAATAATCCTATTCCAGACAGGTCTCTAAACCTTCTGGGTACTTATAGACTGAATGGTTGTGGGGTGAGTTCTGTTAGGGAACTATATGGTGGTTGGGTCACTTGGGTCACATCTGAATTCAGTTTGTACAACATGAAAACAGTGGGATTATCTGCTCAAAAGCAACATAGATGTTGAGGTAAGATATGAACCAGTTGTTGTTGTTGTTGTTTAGTCATTCAGTCGCGTCCGACTCTCCGTGACTCTATGGTCCACAGCACGCCAGGTGCATCTCTCAGTCACTGCCCCTCTGAGCTCCATCAAGTTCATGTTCATTGCTTCAGTGACTTCATCTATCCATCTCCGCCTCTGTCGCCCCTTCATCTTGTGCCTTCAATCTTTCCTAGCATCAGAGTCTTTTCTAGGGAATACTGCTGTCCCATAATATGTCCAAAATATTTGAGCTTCAGCATCATGATCATACCTTCTAGTGAACAGTTTGTCTTGATTTCCTGAAGTATTGATTTATTGGATCATCTTGCAGTCCATGGGACTCTAAGCAGTCTTCTCCAACACCACAATTCAAAGGCGTCAATTCTACGGCGCTCAGATTTCATTATGGTCCAGCTCTCACATCTGTATGTTACTACTGGGAATACCATAGTTCGAACTATGCAGACCTTTGTTGATAGTTTAATATCATACATTTTTGCAAGCTTGTCCAAGCTTGCCATAGCTTTCCTTTCCAGAAGCAAATGTCTATTAATTTCATGACAACAGTCACCATCTGCAGAGATCTTGGATCCAAGGAAAATAAAATCTGTCACTGCCTTCACTTCTTCCCCGTCTATTTGCCAAGGTAGTGAGATTGCCGTTTGTCATGATCTTTGTCTTTTTAACTTTGAGCAGCAGGCAAACTTTTGCACTCATCAATAAGTCCTCTAGTTCCTCCCCACTTTCAGCCATCAGAGTAGTATCATCTGCATATCTAAGGTTGTTGATATTCCTTCCAGCAATATTGATTCTGGCTTTGGATTCATCCAGTCCAGCCTTACACCTGATGTACTCTCTGTATACGTTGAATAAATAACAATATACAAATGTGTTGCACTCCTTTTCCGATCTTGAACCATTCTTTTGTCCTGTGTTCAGTTCTAAACGTGGCTTCTTGGTCAATATATAGATTATTTAGGAGGAGGATGAGATGATCTGGTACTCCCATCTCTTTAAGCACATGCCACATTTTGTTGTGATCCACACAGTCAAAGGCTTTAGAATAGTCTATGAAGCAGAAGTAAATGTTTTTTTGGAACTCTCTTGCTTTCTCTATTATCTCTATTATCCATCAGACATTGGCAATTTGATCTCTTGTGCCCCTTCCTCTGCAGAACCCGGCTTGCACATCTGGTAGCTCATGGTCCATACATTGTGGAGTTGATCTTGTAGGATCTTAAGCATCACCTTGCTGGCATGTGAAATGAGAGCAATTGTTCGATAGTTGCAGCACTCTTTGGCACTGCCTTTTTTGCGGATTGGGATGTAGACTGACCTTTTCCAGTCTATTGGCCATTGTTGAGTTTTACAAATGTGTTGGCAAAGGGCAAGTAACACTTTCACAGCATCCTCCTGTAGAATGTTGAATAGTTTAATTGGGATTTCATCACCTCCTGCAGCCTTATTATCAGCAAGACATCCTAGGGCCATCTCACTTTGCTCTCCAAGATATCTGGTTCCAGCTCATTGGACAAATTATTGAGGTCATCACTGCTGTTAAGATCCTTCCTGTATAGATCTTCAGTGTATTCCTGCCACCTCTTCTTTATCTGATCTTCTTCTGTTAAGTCCTACCATTTTGTCTTTTATCACAACCACTTTTCCATGAAAGGTGCCTTTTCGGTTCCCAATTTTCTTGAAGAAATCTCTTGATTTACCCATCCGGTTAACTTCTTCAGTCTCTTTACATCGCTCATTGTAGAAAGTCTCCTTGTCTCTTCTTGCTATCCTCTGGAATTCTGCATTCAGTTGGACAAATCTTTTTTTATCTCCACTACCTTTTCCTTCTTTCCTGGGCTATTTTCAAAGCCTTTATCAGATAGCCAGTTTGACTTCTTACTTTTGGGGATATTCTTTGTTGCTGTTTCCTGGATTATGTTGCAAACTTTGGTCCAAAGTTCCTCAGGCATTCTATCTTCCATGTCTAGTCCCTTAAATCTATTCTTTACTTCAACTGCATATTCACAAGGAATATTATTTATTTCATATCTACGTGGTCTGATGGTTTTCCCTCTTTTCTTCAGATTAATTTTCAACTTTGCAAAGAGAAGCTCATGGTCTAAGCTGCTGTCAGCTCCAGGTCTTGTTTTTGCTGACTGTATAGAGCTCCTCCATCTTTGACTGCAAAGTATATAGTCAATCTGATTTCTATGTTGTCCATCTGATGATGTCCATGTGTTGAGTCGTCTTGGAGGCTGTTGGAAGAGGGTGTTTGCTACAACCAGAGAATCATCTTGACAGAATTCTACTAATCTCTAACCTGCTTCATTTTGTACTCCAAGGCCAAACTTGCCATTAATTCCAGGTGTCTTCAGGTTCCCTACTTTAGCATTGCAATCTCCTATGATGATAGTAATATATTATCTTGGGGTTATATCTATGACGTGTTGAATGTCTTTGTAGAACTGGACAACTTCTGCCTCCTCACCATCCATGGTTGGAGCATAGACTTGGATCACTGTGATATTAAATGGCTTGCCTTGAATTCAAATTGAAATCATTCTGTCATTTATTGGGTTTTAACCGAGCACTGCTTTGTCCACTCTTTGATTGACTAGGATGGCTACTCCATTTCTTCTGCAGGATTCCTAACCACAGTAAAAGATATCTGATGTGAAATGTGTCATTCCAGTCCATTTAAGTTCAACAATTCCTAGTATATCAATATTTTACCTTGTCATTTCATTCTTGACCACATCTAGTTTACCTTGGTTCATAGTTCTAACATTCCAGGTTCCGGTTCTGAATTGGTCTTTGCAGCAGCGGACTTTCCTTTCCCCTCCAGACACATCCGCAGCTGGGTATCCTTTTGGCTTTGGCCCAACAACTTCATTAGATCTTGTGTTACTTGTACTTGCCCTCTGCTCTTCCTCAGTAATGTGGTAGGCACCTTCTGACCTGAGGGGCTAATCTTCTGGTGCCATATTGTTATGTCTCTGGTTGTGCCCGTCCATGAAGTTTTCTTAGCAAAGATACTGGAGTGAGTTGCCAGTTCCTTCACTAGTGGAGTTTGTCTGACCTCTCGTCCATGACCTGCCATGAACCACTAGACCCATCTAAACTGTTAATCATAATGGCCTCATCTATGATAATTAAGGGGGGTTGAGGAGGGAGGTTTAGGAGGGGGGTTGAGGAGGGGGTTGAGGATGGGGGGGTTGAGGAGGGAGGTTGAGGATGGGGGGGTTGAGGAGGGAGGTTGAGGAGGGAGGTTGAGGAGGGGGTTGAGGATGAGGAGGGAAGTTGAGGATGAGGAGGGAGGTTGAGGATGAGGAGGGGGGTGAGGATGAGGAGGGGGGTTGAGGATGAGGAGGGAGGTTGAGGAGGGGGGTTGAGGAAAGCTTTAGTTTAATAAATCCTCATGATAGTCTAAGGTATCTAGACATACTTAAACCTTTAGTTTCCATTAGATTTATATATTATACATTAGATCATAATACATTGTTATGTATTTTACAGCATTATTGTAGATACCACATACTTGACTTATTTCTCATTTTTTTTTTTTTATGTATTCATTTTTTTACTTTGTTTATAATATAGAAACTGTAGAGATTTTACAGTAAATAGCAAAAAAAAACGTAGTCCTAATGAGGCACTTCAGTAATAAAAAATAAAGACGGCATGGACCAGAAGAACCTGACCTTTTTGAATTATTTTGTCATTAAAGGGATATCAGACATCCCAGAGCTACAAACCCCAATTTTCCTTCTGGTTTTACTCATTTATCTTATCGTTCTTGGTGGTAACATGACTATTCTTCTACTCATCTGCCTGGATCCTCACCTGCACACTCCCATGTACTTCTTCTTGGGGAACTTGTCCCTCCTTGACATGTCATCTGCCACCGTCACACTACATCCTACCCTTGTGATATTTATAACTGGTGATCACACGGTGTCTTTTCTTGGTTGCATGTCACAGATCTATATATTTTCATGCATGGTGGAAAACGAACTATTCCTACTTACAGCGATGAGCTATGATCGATATGTGGCCATCTGTAACCCATTACATTATCCAATGATCATGAGATATAGAGTCTGTGCTCTGTTGGTCATTGCCTGTTGCTTGGTGTCATTAGTTCGTGTCACACCTTATCTTGTACTATTGTCCGAATGTTCCTGTTATGTATCCAACATAATCAACCATTTTTTCTGTGACCTAGTACCACTCATGAAGCTCTCTTGTGGTGACACCTCTGTTTTGGAGATGCTGATCCTCACAGAAGGAATGGTCTTTACACTTCTCACTCCTTCTTCTCTAACATTCATCTCTTATGTTTTCATTATTGGCACCATCCTGAAGATCCGTTCCAGCACTGGGAGGAGTAAAGCCTTCTACACGTGTTCCTCACACCTCACGGTCGTCCTTCTTCTCTATATGACTCTCTTCTGCCAATACATGAGACCAGTTTCTACAGATAGCTTAGAGTCCAACAAACTTTTCTCTCTCTTTAATACAGCCATTGTCCCAATGCTAAACCCTCTGATTTATAGCTTGAAAAATAAAGATGTAAAGTCAGCACTGAGGAGACAACTGAAATTATTCAAAACATTTTTTTAAAGCAGCATGGTAGGGAAGAGTATATAATACTAAACTGCTTTGAATGTATAATTATCTATTTGGGTCTTGTCCTTTCCAATGTTCCAAAGTCTTATTTGTCTGTCAATGAGGTCTACGGGGTAGGTAGTATAGTAATTATTACTATATTTGATGCTCAAAAGATATCACATATGATAGTTTTCGTAGTGTGTAACGCTCCAGCGGGAGCGCATGCGCACTGTGGAAACTATTGTACGGAATTCTGTACAAGCGCACTGCATGCTCACATTGCGGCGCAAGATGGCCAATGTTCATTTTCAACATATGACTTGAACTGTATGGCTGGCTGATAACATTGTCACAAGAATCATAACTTCACATTTGAATCAATATATCACACGTTTACCATGTAATATTATATGGATGGGATACTAGACCAAGAAATATCAGCACAAACAGACATTTTCAGCTTATTCTTAAAAAAGGTGTTTTGTGATATGAATTCAAAAGAGTGGAAAAGCAAGAAGACCTAAGTGACAGATGGACATCATCCACATAAGTAAAATCACATGCAATAAATTATATAAAAACATATTTAGGTTTTCATTCAAGACTTGATAAAAAAAATACTTACCTCAAATACACAGCATGTCCACGCTGGCTCCCCAGACAATGGGAACTATTGGATTTTTGAATCCTACAACGCCCAGACCCTCATGTGTTAAAATGCATTGGGTCACTTTGATGGAACATTACAGGTACATCCAGACCCCTGTCAGCCTTCCCTAGCTACAGATTGGGGTAAACACCTAACCCACCCATTCCACACTGGGTGTTGGAGTATTAAAAAATCCAACACCTACCTATGGCCTAGAGATCTTGGTCACTTAAACTAAACATCTACTCAATACACGTCTTAGGGCAATTTGACTATTCTTTAACCAGAGCTCAGATGCATACTTTCATAATGACTAGAAACGTAATAACAACGTATAATCAAGTACCACAAAAGTGTAAATATACCAAGTTATTGTTAATAAGGATACATGCTATATGTCGATATAGCACTACAAATTGTCATTTGAAAAAAAAAACTTTAAAAGTCAATGAAAACCTTCAGCTATTATTAAGCAGTCTACGGGAGTCTGAGAAACTATTACATTGTCATAGGGAAATGTTTTTATGACCACTTGGCCACCATAGGACCCAATACTTGGCACAATTGAATGGAAAATTAAGTAATTTCTATACTTAAAATGTACAGTAACCTTTCTACATGAAATTTCAAAGCAGCTCTTGGAGGATTTTATTCACAACATTATTCCCTACTGAACAAAAGCAAATCCATCTATCCTTTCAATATCACTAAAAACAGTATAAATGGTATGAACTGAGACTAGGAAAAAAAAAAGTTTTGCACCTCAACGCCCAACTCAAGAGTTAACTTCTGGTGAATCCAGTTGGAAAAAAAGGTGTAGAGTTTTTAGCTGGTCTCCTGCTGCAATGTATAATGGTTTTTCTCCATTACTCCCCTGTTGTTTTCATAAGATGTAAATTAGAAAAGTTTCAAATTCACATGCAGCTACTATGTTGATGTAAACTATGTCTAATCACTGTACTCTTACTTTAAAATACCTTTATCTAGATATATTTTTATAGTATAGATTTAAATGCTAATATCAACATACTCCTGGGTGTAGAAACCTTCAATTTGTTTTGTCTCTATTGTTTATATATTGTGACTTCACTGGTCTTATGCCTATGTTTCTGGCATTTTGGTGGAAGAACACAATACAGGATGCTTTAATACTTTTCCAAGATTTACTAAAACATTAGCCAGTGATAAATTAGAAGAAATAAAATAGAATAACAGGCTTAGCTTCTACTGAAGCTCCACATTTACTGGTAGATAGTTCCCTCACTATCCAACTCCCATCCAGCTAAACCTAGGTGGAGCAAAATAAAACAAATAATCCAATAGTTTGTTTTTCAGAACTCCAGGTCTCCACTGCATGTCATCTTTGTCTGTGTCTTTTTCCAGCTTCAGACACCTGTAATCACATTTCCTCTGTGTCTCACATAACTCCCATAAACTCTACACATACTCCTCTCTGTGTATTTTCGTTGACAAATGACCTCTTAAAGAACCCAAATACCACTGACAATCTTATTCACCTTCCTCAAGACTCTTATATTTAAATGTTGCACAAATGTCTGTGCACAGAGATTTAGACCAATTGATAGCCTGTACAATGTACGTTTGCATGCACTGACAAATGTGAGTTGACAGTGAGCTGCTTTGTTATTATAACACTTAGAAGTGGTGTGTTTTTATTTTTTTGATTCTCCAAATGGAAGTGGACGTTTCCCTCCATAGACTCTATATATTAGAACATAGTAGTTATGAGTTTTACATGACATTAAGTGAGGTTCAAGGAAAACCACTAAATCATTTTCTCCATAGGACAGTATGGTTGGTCATAATTACATCAGAATAGTGCTGTTTTTAAACATTTGGTGCATAATTTGATCTAGTGAGTTGGGCGCTATAGGATCTGTGAGTTGGGTATTATTCCAAGCTTTTGTTAGGATCCTGGAAGGCCACCCTAATGACTGGCATCTCAGCACAGAATATTAATGTCCCACAGCATGAACCCCTTCCAGGGTGCGCTCACAACCATGTTCCCTCTCCCCCTCATCAGCAGCCTGAACATTTTACCACAATGTGTCTGTACATGTGTTTCCCATATAAGGAGCCCATAAGCTCTTCAGGCCAGGCAATCTGTAACACCATGACCATCTTCATGTTAAATACATATAATTGTTTTGTAGCTTGCCTCTGTAACATGCTGTGCACATTGATATAATAAAATACATATGTGCAAAAGTATTTACAACATATCTGATACAGTATGAAGATTGCTAGATCCCACAGAGCAGGCAGGGACATAGATTTAATCTTTCATTTAAAAGATTCTACACTTTTTCCAGTTATAAAGAATAGCTATGTTGGGGAAGGGGATCACGTCTTTTAATTTCATATATGTATGAAATGTATAAATGTAACCTTAGAAGGATCTATGGGTAATAAAGAATATACGGTTATGTACCTTTAATACTGGGCACTCTTCCTGCTCCAGTCAGCCCTGGCATGTACTGTAAGTCATAGCCTTGCCCTGTCAAATAGCCCAACTGTAGGACAAGGGCCCCCGCCCTGCCAAATAGTCCAACTGTAGGATAAGGCCAGCGATCTACCAAGTAGGCCCCCGCCCTGTCAAATAGTCCAACTGTAGGACAAGCCCAGCAATCTACCAGGTAGGCCCCCGTCCTGTCAAATAGTCCAACTGTAGGACAAGGCCAGTGATCTACCAAGTAGGCCCCCGCCCTCTCAAATAGTCCATCTGTAGGATAAGGCCAGCAAACTACCAGGTAGGTCCAAGCCCTACGCTGTCAAATAGCCCAACTGTAGGATAAGGCCAGCGATCTACCAGGTAGGTCACCACCCTGTCACATAGTCCAACTGTAGGATAAGGCCAGCGATCTACCAGGTAGGCCCCCACCCTGTCAAATAGCCCAACTGTACGATAAGGCCAGCGATCTACCAGGTAGGCCCCCGCCTTGTCAAATAGCCCAACTGTACGATAAGGCCAGCGATCTACCAAGTAGGCCCCAACCCTGTCAAATAGTCCAACTGCAGGATAAGGCCAGCGATCTACCAAGTAGGCCCCCGCCCTGTCAAATAGTCCAACTGCAGGACAAGACCAGTGATCTACAAGGTAGGCCCCTGCCCTTGCCTGTGAAATTGTCCAACCGTGGGACAAGTTTAGTGATCTCTGCCATAAGGCAAGTCATGTGTGGGCTGTCTAGACTCTGTTAATTGAGACATGAGCACAGTTAATTGAGTGTAGCATATGGTAATAGAAGTTAATTGTTTGAGGAAACCAAAGGTAAGTGATGTCAAGTACGGTAAATGATACCCATTTGATTAGAGTAAGATATATAATTGATTTCCCATTGATCCTTTATCTGCGGTTAACCTCAAATTTGCATGTTTTTTTAATGAATGAATTTAGTGTAGTCCCACGCACACTTTCTGGTGCAAATTCACAAAAAGCTAGGAATGGAGCTTGGAGTAATCCAATATAAGTGATAGAAATCCCTTGTGATAACATGCTCCAAGCAAGTCCAGCCCACAATTAAAGGTCAGCTGACGACTAGACCCTGTCCTACTAATAGTGTCTCCAGTCCCTATTAACCCATTCCTAACAATTACCCTACCTTGCACAATGAGTAAGCAATTTTTGTATGCTCATGTGTAGGCATCTCCCCCTGTCTGGTCAGAAGCCATTATGTGTATGATTAAGTAAATATTGATAATCCTGTCATGCACACCAGGCATTTTTAGCGGTAGACTTGGTGGCACCCAACTAACACTCAGGAAATCTAGTAAGTTCCCCCCTGGTCCTATACTTGGCTATGCGCCAATCATTGCTTGGCTGAGTACTGACCCAAAGGAGCCAATGTAACACCTACCAGAGGCACCTCTGATTGACTCTCAAGACGACAAGGAAGAAATATGAATGTTTCTAATTTTGTGCAAACTTGTTTGCTTATGCAAATTAATGCCATTTTACTATTATGTGTGTTGGGGAATAAAATTGGGTTCCTGGGAATAAAGATGCTCTCTTTGTAACACATAATGATGGTGTGTTTTATTGAGGGAAAGTAAGGATTGTCACTTTGTATCGTGTTCTTCATCAGCCATCTCATGTAAGGGGATTAACAAATCGACTCAGATCTCTGGGTAAAATTAGTCAAGCTGACCTATCCAACCCCAATGAAGAGTAGCTCTTTCATACAAAAAATCCATATCAGGGACCTGAACTTTAAATCTCTTGCCCAAAATTATTTATTGCTGAGCTTTTTCAAATGTGTTTTTGTTTGTTTGTTTTTGTTTGTTTAAATCACTTTATTAATAGAAATCGAGAATTCGAAAAAAGCTTCAGACCTTTGATAAATCCAAAAATAAAGGACCAAACTAAATACATTAGAATTAAAATGTATAAATAAGATTATTCGAGTTACATGTATGTATGTAATTTATTTGACTTACTGTGTGTTTTAGTTTCAATCTTTTTTATTGTCAAAATAATAACATTGTGACATAGTTTGATCAATACAATGTAACAATATGTTGAAGGAGTTTTCTTATTATAGAAATGAAAAGGGAACACATAACTTGTTTGAAACTGTTAAGCATAATGTCCTCGTTATCTGCTTTTTTCCTTCCTTACACTATGGTTGATAGGTAGAGTAAAACAATCTTGTTACAATCAACCTTGCGAATTGACAGCCTTATTTAATTGCGATTCGGTAAATTTAAGAGGGCTCTATTTAAGCACACAGCATATTTTATTTACAGTAGTTTTTAGTTAGTGAAGACCTTGCTTTTGGATAGAAGTTCACCAACTAAAAACTTCTGTAAAAAAAATATGCGGTGTGCTTATATAGAGCCTTTTAAATTTACAGAATCGTAATTTAATAAGGCTGTGAGTCTTTTGTTGCATGAAATAACAATAAAACGGAGATTTTATATTTTGAAACAACAAAACATAAATAAAAGAAAAAGAAAAAAGGGATACACGAGGCTTCGGCACTCATCTCCTAAGTCATACGCACCATGCAAAGCGTGACAACGTCTCGTATCTCGACAATTATAATATGTGATACAATGATGATTTAAAAAGGTTAAATGTAAGTACTAAAATCCATTTCACTGCTCCTGATGCAGCTTCTTCAGTTAGAAATATCCTTGGTTGCTCAGCATCATTGTATACACTAGCAATAAGGAGACTGGGACACACCTTGATGCTTGTGAGAAACTCTTTAGGCTTTTTGTTTTTCTGTAAAGCAGCATTTTTATTGTTAGGATCTTAGTTTTGAGGTCTTACTTTGTTTATATGTCTCTTTTCTTCCGGTTGTGAGGGGTTATTCGTTGTTTTTTTTCTTGCTGTTGTGGCTATAAGTTTTGCTTCTGGTGTAAAGTATATTACCAACAGGATTTTTGTTGTTTCTCTTCTTCTTCTTCTTTTTTTTTTAGACCTTTTATCAGGTTCAATAGCTTAGAAGCCTGTTTGTAAGGTAATGATTACTCGTGCTTCTGTCTTTGAGGTAGGGTGGTCTAGTTGGGAGGAGTTAGATCCATGGCCTATAGACGATGATGGAAAGGCGGATATCATTTTTTTCTGTATATGGTCTAGTGAGTCTCTTCCTGTGTGGAGTTTAGGTCCCTAGTGTATTACATGTAGTAGGCCTCAGGAGGTTTCCTCCCCAAGCCCTGGGGGAAAGGTTCTTACTGGTTGGCCAAACTGTAGGCCGATGATTTAATTATTCCCCTGGTTAAAAAACAGATCTTGTAGTCAATTGATCATGTTCCCGCCCTGACCTGCTACAAACCAGTGATTGGTTTATGGTTTGGGCTTTGGGCCCCTAATTTGTGGGCTTGAGCAATTGAATAGCATCATAATCAGAGACGAAAGGGAGCCCACAAAACACCCGCAGACATATGGCCTAGAACAAACGAGTTGCGAGCTTGAGCTTGAATCAGGACCACAGTCTCCAGAGTGATTGTCTCAGCTTTCCCCAGGTAGGCCATGCTTTCAACAGGCTCAAAACACTTTGGGATTTTCTTTCAGCAGGCTCACAACCAAGACATACCCACAGTCATTATAACTTCTACCCACCCACTATCACCCTTCCCAAGCTACAGATTGTGGTATACACCTGACCTACCCGTAACCCAGTGCCCGGATATCCTTCTAGGCATATAAGTTATTGAGGCTAAGCATCTTCTGTACATGTCTTTTAGGGCACTTGCAGCCATATTAAATTCCAGGCCCGTAAGTGGACGTGAAGCCCACAATGGCGGTGGTCTTGAAATCTGGTTGAGTTACAGAGCTATTAAATTAGAACAGGGCACGAGTTACAGGCTTGAGATGCTCACCCGTAAATCCTTTCCAAGCAAGCAAGCTGTTAAGGGGACGGACGAGCCACGCTCACCCGTACCTATCCAATTTGGAATAACACAGTGCGACACAGGCCTCTCAGTCAATCAGAAGTGATCTAGAAGAATATGCCCATGCATTGACTGTGTTGTAAATTTCATAGGAAGTAGCACGAAGGTCCCGGAGTAGGAGGTTTGGTTCTTTGGTTATGAAAGTAGGAGCAAGAGGAGCGAGGTAGATAGCGTTTTTTGTTGATTTGTATTCTATTACATCAGAAGTTACACTTAAGACTTACACATATTTACAGATTACACATATTTGAGAAACACATAAGCTAAATAACACACATAGAGACATATATAGAGTTTGATATATAGAGTTAGGTCACACCACACACATACACACCCCAAACGATCCCCCACACCCCATGACCCACCACATCCATTTTATTATTTGTTCATGAAGGAGGGGAGAGGAGAGTGGAGTTTGGGAGGAGGAAAGGAGAGAAGAGGAGGAGAGAGAGGAGAGGGAGGAGGTCCCTGGGAGTAGAGGTGGAGAGGAGGAGGTGAGTAGGGAGAGAGGGAGGCGAAGAGGGAGAGGAGGAGGAGGGAGAGGAGGAGTATGGAGTGGAGGGAGGATAGGAGGAAGACAGAGAGGAGGAGGAGGAGGTAGAGGAGGAGGTGGATAGTGAGTGAAGAGGTGGTTGATGGAACAGGGGCCCCAGCATCAGGCACATCTAGAGGAGGGACAGTTGGGAAGGGGCCTGATCCTAGGGTGGGTGGTAGTTCGGGGATGGGACAGGCCTCAGGGACAGGTCAGGGAGGCAAGGGTCCTCATCCACAGTAAGAGGCTAGGGGCAAGCACAGGGCTCACAATTATACGCACAGGGAGAAGGTGGTCCTCCTCTGTGCTATCCGTGGCCGCCCTGTCATTCTTGCAGGGGGGAGGAAAGTTAAGACTGGGCCAAGTTTTAGGCTTGGCAGGAGGTAGTGGATGAGGTTACTGCGATGGGCACAGCGCCAAGGGATGTGAGTTCCGTGAAGCACCACTTTGATGACAACAGGACCAAGGTGAGGAGGATGATGTCAAGATAGGATCAAGGACGCCAAGTCACCTATAATGAGTGTGAGAGGGTCGCCAGGGACCTTCCGAGACATTTGCCCACTCTTGGAGCTTCAGGGCTGGTGGCCCAGCAGGACCCAGCCTCCATGTCCAGGTGAATATCACATACACCAAAGTGCCAACACATGTGCATCACACACACTACACATGTACATGATGACCAACAAGGACACTGACATGTCAGCTCCATGGAATTAACAAGGGTTAGATGGATGCATCATTAAATCCATGAAGCTGACAAATTCCTGGGCACAACAACAATAATCAAGTAATAGAGAGTCCATTTATTTGTATGCCCATTGTAGCCAGTTACAGAATGCCGCCAGAATCAAGATAGGGTTAGGAGCCAAGAATGATCAAGACCATAAACAAATAATATATCATATCTAGCATACGATAGCTAATCTGAGTTGCAATCAGGAGAATCATCCATGTTCAAGCCTAGATGTCAGATAGTTATGAATGAACACATAACACTGTATTATTCATCCTACTAATGACATATACCTTTCGTTTCTATCTTTCAGCATCCAGGAGGAGGTCTGGATCCAGTGGTGATCCATCCGAGCAGAATGTGGAGGAGCAAGCCCCCGCCCAGCAGGAACAAGCACAGGGGGAGGAGGAAGAACAAGAAACTGAGGGAACCGGCTCAGAGGAGGGGGTGGTCATTTGGGTGGTGGGGTCACCCACTGGACCTCTGGCCTCACAGCCGGGATTGGACCGCACCATCCCCCTCCTCGAGAGACTCCGTATTTTGCCTGGTGCCTCCAGCGTGCTAGCCAGCCAGCCACCACCTCCTTCCCTACACATCAGTGCGCTGGTCTGGCTGACACCACCATCACTGGGCACAACACCACCCGCATCACCCCTGGCACCAGCTGCGCACCGGACCATCCCCACTCCATTCCCGCCACCTCCTTACCTGGGACCTGCAACAAGGACCTCCGTCCCCACCACCACCAATCTAGGCTGCCCAGGCAGAGATGCTGGCACTTATGCTTCAGCAACTTGACTGTCACTGGGGAATCCAGGCCAGCATCTCTGCCAATCATGCAGAGGTGATGCACAGCCTGGCAAGGCGCGCTAGGGAGGAGAGGAGGCATCACCTGATGACTGAGAACTATCTGGCTGGGCTGCTAAGTATTTGGCTGGTCCCAAGTCCCGCTGCTTCCACACCAGATGCATTTTAACCATTGATACTTTTCCCTTTTACTTTTTTTCCTTATATTTCTTCCTCCCCACCACACCATCATAAATTATCAAAGCCCTAAAATATAACATTGCCATAGTAATAATGTACGAGAAATGTCACCAACAAATTCTGGATATTGGGTATAAATTTTGAGCATTGGTACTCAACTCATATAAGTAATAAATACTTTTGTTGCCAATGCCAATCAGGCAGTTTGATGTTCAATTGTAATCAACAGGAAGTAATAACAAATATTTAAAAGGGGTTAATGGGAATATGTATGTGGTAATACCATCACCGATGATATCTGTGCTAAAAGTCGGTTAACAAGAAGGGAACGTGTCTAGCAGAGTCTCAGTGAGAATATACATAGGGTGGCCACGTTCAGCTCAGAGAGAAATAAACATAGAAATTTCAGTGGGATGAATAGTAGGAAGAAACCATAAAACACTATGGCCTCCATTTAATTCCAAGCCCGTAATTACAATGCCACAGGCTGTATGTCTGCGGGTTAGAAAGTTGTTACAATTGAACAAGCCGCAAAAAGCAAATGAGACCGTCATCATGACGTCAGGAAAACATGGAGTTTAAACCACAATCAATTAGTGTTTAGAAGTTCGATTTGCGATTGGACTCACAATCCAGAAATCCAGTGCAATCTAAAAAAATCAATAAATCAACTGTTCTAGTCCATGGGGGTTCCATGATATATAGTAACCCATTGATTGCCAAGAGCGAAATAACAAAAATTATGTTTTATTGCAGAATTGAGAGCTTGAGACTGTTGTGCAATTAATTCTAATATCTTCCATTGCTTTCCCAGTATTTTAAAGTACATTCCTGATTGCGCTCTGTGTATAAAATAAAGCTTTGTTATACCGTTCTAACCATGTCAGTGTGTTTTCAATGAATGGGGTTTTGGGACATCCACATACATCAAATTTGTCACATTCCTATATGTGTAAACTAATGAGCCCTAGTTACTATGCAATAGATCAATACATATAACGATAATAATAGTAATAATAGCAGTAGATATCATATAATAATATATATTATATATAATAATAATGGGTTAATTCACATGCAAAGCACAATTTGTGATACTGTGGACTATCAACATTCCCCTGAGAGCCTACTGACAAAATGACAGGTGATACTGGAGTGGGTTGCCAATTCCTTCTCTAGTGGACTGTGATTTGTCTGACCTCTCTGCTATAATCTACCTACCTACAGTGGCCCTACATGGTATAGCTCACAGCTTCATTCAGGTACACAAGTCCCTTTACCACCACCACTTAGCAATCCAGAAGGGGACCATGGGAACATACACCACACTAATGTAAATTGATGAATAGCAAAACATAATGGGAGGTCACGAAATGGGAATGGATATACATCTTGGCACATGGCCACCAGCAATGGTGTGGGACTTTCCAGGATGGGCGTAGCGGAGATTATCCCTGATGAAGGTGAGTTGGCTGTTGCTCCACATGCCTCTGCACAGCCTCCATGTTTGTTTGTGGCCCTTCCTGATGTGTTAGAGTAGGTTAGTGGGTTAATATGGCATCAGTTTCATGTTTTTGTGTTGCTATTTAATCAGTTGGGTGTCTTTAATTGCTTTATGCATGTGGCAGCATTGCTTTTAATATTTGCATATGCATGACAGTTCCAACATATGATGAAATAATAATTATTTTAAAGGCATATTTTGTATTTGGGGATTGTTGTGCAAGTAATTCTAAAGCATTTCACTGGTGTGTTTATATTTTTTTTACAGTGTTGAGAACTTGTCTGTAAACCCTTTGCGGGTCCTATTTTGAGGCCATAATATTTTTGCCTCCATTTGTGGCTTACGGGTTTTAACGTCAGTGGATTCATAGCAATTTAATAGCGATTTGCAAACGTAACCTTTACGGCATTGACAGATGAAAGGCTTTTCGCCAACGGAGTTCCTATTTCGACATCTAATCCTTTTTTCCGCCTGTAACCTGCAGATCCTTTGCAGGTAGCTGTAAGAGGCAAATGTAATAGCTGTAAGTCTTGCAGGCTCCGTCTGACATTGGGGGAATTTAATAGGGCTGCAAATCTTAGAAATTTTCACATGGGTGAGATTCAAGATGAAAGGCTACAAATGACTCAAGATGGTGTTTTCTGAGACATACTCATCTCACTTCAATACTCCATTGTCCCAAATAATATTATCAGGCAGGTGTTAAGATTAAGTACAATGGTGTAGTCTATTGCCCAAAATACTTGGCAGGCCTGATCTGGGACAGAGGTCACATGTATTTCATAATAATTCATTTTAATACTTAAAACCAGAGCGCTCTCAAGTGGGCAGAGACAGATATACACAACATATTATGCATATACATTATAATTATACCTATATCTGCAAACAGGGAGTAATCTATTGTAATTGGTGGAAACAACCTTGTAACGATGATTAAGAAATGGTTTATCTAATAGGCAGAGAGGAGGATCATGGTCTTTCCTTGTTCTGTTCTATTTTCTGACTGGTCTTTGCTGTTCTTTCTGGTCTTGTTGTTTTTTTCTGTCTGTTCTGACAGTCCTGTCTGTGAACATATCTGACTGTCATCATTTGGCATAAACCTATGCCCCTTCATATCTTCTCTAAGTTATCTTACTATATCTGTCTATATCCCAATTATATCCTATCTCTACAACTCTTTCTAACAAACCAATAACAGAAAGAGGGATTACTTCAGACTATCTTGAGAATGGATCCTGAAATGAGCCAGTTGTTGCCCTGAAATTATATACATGGTAATGTATAAACGTGTTTAACTTTTTTATTTGTAATGGGGAATATACCCCAATCCTTCGGTTACCCTTTTGGGGGTGATTACAGAACCTAAACTAATTACCACCTTCATTCCAGACTGTAGGTGGTAATCAATATATTTCAATCTATGCCCATATTCCATACAACAGTTTGATTGACTTTATTCAATAATGTAACCATTACCTGTTACAAAACCAATTTTTAAAACACCTATACATCAATCCATACTTAGCAATACTCAACATACAGTCTATAATCTTGTATTACACAATCAACAAAACAGTTTTACATCAATATTGATTGAATTGACCAATTTGATCAACTAAATTTAAATGTAATACATTTTGATATAAGACCAGTAACCAAATAATAGCGTGCCCATTCTTAAATACAAAGGATAATTAGCTTACAATCTCAGATACAATATAACCAAATTTGATACATATTGCTTCAATATATATTTCTAAATTCTAACTGCCATATAAATTGTTATACCATATTTTGCTACATACTGCTTTCATAGAGTAACAGGTTATATTGCTAATTATTAATCTCATTTACAGTATATCACAAAAGTGAGTACACCCCTTACATTTTTGTAAATATTTTATTATATCTTTTCATGTGACAACACTGAAGAAATGACGCTCTCCTACAATGTAAAGTAGTAAGTTTACAGCCTGTATAACAATGTAAATTTGCTGTCCCGTCAAAAAAACTCAACACATAGCCATTAATGTCTAAACTGTTGGCAACAAGTGAGTACACCCCTAAGTGGAAATGTCCAAATTGGGCCCAAAGTGTCAATATTTTGTGTGGCCACCATTATGTTCCAGCACTGTCTTAACCCTCATAGGCATGGAGTTCACCAGAGCTTCACAGGTTGCCACTGGAGTCCTTGCATTTCCCCACCTTCCGTTTGAGGATGCCCCACAGATGCTCAATAAGCTTTAGGTGTGGAGACATGATTGGTCAGTCTATCAACTTTACATTCAGCTTCTTCAGCAAGGCAGTGGTTGTCTTGGAGGTGTGTTTGGGGTCGTTGTCATGTTGGAATACTGCTCTATGGCCCAGTCTCTGAAGGGAGGGGATCATGCTCTGCTTCAGTATGTCACAGTACATATTGGCATTCATGGTTCCCTCAATGAACTGTAGCTCCCCAGTTTTGGCAGCACTCATGCAGGCCAAGACCACACATATATACACATAGGTATATATATGTATAAGTTTTCTATAATATGTTGTGCTGATTCCTCCTATATGCATTTACCTGATGATGTCAGATGCTGCCTCCACTCCCTCTGCAGTGAGGGTGTCATTTTGTATCAGTGTTTTTGTGCTTTTTGTGCCGTATACGTATATTTGTCATTTAGGGATTATTTCAACTACCTTTCCTCAGTATAGATGTATAGATTCGGTGGTGGGAGTGTCATGGTTTGGGCCTGCATGAGTGCTGCCGGCACTGGGGATCTACTGGTCATTGAAGGAACCATGAATGCCAACATGTACTGTGACATACTGAAGCAGAGCATGAGCCCTTCCTTTCAGAGACTGGGCACAGGGCAGTATTCCAACATGATAACGACCCCAAACTCACGTACACGACAACCACTGCCTTGCTAAAGAAGCTGAAGGTAAAGGTAATGGACTGGCCAAGCATATTTCCAGAACTAAACCCTATAGAGCATCTGTGGGGCATCCTCAAATGAAAGGTGGGGAGTGCAAGGTCTCTAACATCCACCATCTCCGTGATGTCATTATGGAGGAGTGGAAGAGGACTCCAGTGGCAACCTGTAAAGCTCTGGTGAACTCCATGCCCATGAGGGTTAAGGCAGTGCTGGACTGGTGACCACAGAAAATATTGATACTTTGGCCCAATTTGGACATGTCCACTTAGGGGTGTACTCACTTTTGTTGCCAACGGTTTAGATATTAATGGCTGTGTGTTGAGTTATTTTAAGGGGACAGCAAATTTACACTGTTATACAGGCTGTACACTTACTACTTTACATTGTAGCAGAGCGTCATTTCTTCAGTGTTGTCATATGAAAAGATATAATAAAATATTTACATAAATGTGATGGGTATACTGACTTTTGTGAGATACTGTATATGTATTGATTAGACAGCTGATTATTTATACACTCTGCATATCATTTCTGTATTGCACTAACCAAATATATACACTGTTCTAACCCAACTTTATAATATTAGATACACTGTTTATATATTCCTATATTGAACTAACCAAATATAGATTGTATTAAAATAAATTGTTAATCCACATTTGATAAGTTTGTAAACATTGTTTATTGATTTCTGTTTTGATCTAACCAAATATAAAGTGCGTTAAGACTAATTGTTATCCAATCATCCAAAAGAGATTGTAATAGACATCGGTTAGATTGTATCTTGTGATCTAACTAAATATTAAAGCTTACAAGTGTAAACACTTATAATTGTTTATCCTTGATTTTTAATATTATCCCAATAAATGCTATTTCTACACACAGCACATACTTGTCTATAAATTGATTCTCAAACTCAATAAATCTACATATCATAATATTTTAAGAAACTATAATAATCTATACTGTGTAATATGTATGTGGTTATAAAAGTTTTCTGCAGTGAGACAGGAAGGAGCCGGAAGTGGTGGAGGGCAGAGCAGAGTGTTGAATGTGGAGAACAAACGTTTGGGGTTGGAGGGCAAATTGGATATTTATATTGAAAAATAACTTTGTTTAGCAAGATTAAGGGCATTGTGATAGGAGCAACACATAAACTTGTAGTGAAGGAAGTCTGCTGAAGTGCGAGATTTCCTCCATAATTGTACTGCACCACGAGAGCACCTCCAGATATAGCATGTTTGTGTAGTGTGCCATGGTTGTGGTTGAGAGCGATGGTGTCTGTGTGTGGTTATGAGGGCAAGAGTGTCGAGGGTGGAAGTTGAAGTGAAGTTGTATTGTGGGGGTTGGCAGTGTCGGGGCAAGTGAGGGTGGTCAGGGGACTGAAAAGGGGTTGTAGCACATTGGTTGTAACACATGTTAAAAACAGTTCTGTAACAGACTCATAAAAGACTATAATCACCTTCTTAGCCTGGTCCGATTCCCCCAGGTAGACTTAACTGCTGCCTACGGGAATTGAAAACATGACCACTATGATAAAGTCTCCATGGACCATGGGTGAGCTGTCTATCATGCTAATTGAGACATAGTCACAGTTAACTGCACTTAAATAAATATTTTGAAGTTAAGTGGTTTTATTGACAAAGGTTAAGTGTTATCAAGTGTTTGTTCCTTTGTCAGTAGTTATGAAAGGTGTCTAGCCTAGACTTTCCATTTAACTCAAAGAGATGGCATCATCTTATTTTCTAGTATATATGTTTTTAATCGATGAGGAGTCTCTCAAATAACTCAGGCAAAATACATTTTTGGGCATAATCATAAATATTATACATATTTCCCAGATTATCATGGCCTATAAAATTATACTTATTAAAATAATACAAGGTAACCAAGATTGTTTATGCAGTGTCAAAATAGGCTACTGTTTCAGGATAATGCTTTAAAGTTGAGGTAATTAGTATTACTGCGGCTGTGATTGATTCACCAGTCCACAGGGGAAAATACTGATCTGTGTTTGCCAAGACTGATGTTGCTTGGTCATGGTCTAATATAGTCACGCTCAGACTTCCTAATGAGATGAGAAGACTTCCTAATAAGATGAGAAGTAAGGTACACAAAAAGGAGATAGCTAAATCTACATAAGGCAGTAAGTTGGACTTCCTGCCTGGTGTTACGTTCTTCAGCAAGGAATTGGAGGGCTTCTTGGTGGTGATCCAACTTCCCTAGTAGGCCAATGTTCCCTTTATTTTAACACAAAGTTTAAGACAAAGTTGACACATACTTTGAGATAGATCGTAAATATTTTGATTTCATTTTTGTTTTATGTTTATAGAGTTTGTTCTTCATCTGCTCTCCAAAGTTAGCTGGTGGTGGTTATCATATCTTTCTGCCTAGCAGTCCCAACTTCTAAAAAAAAAAGTCTACTCAAAAACATCGCTCTATATATTTTATTTTATAGCAATTACAGCTCCTTTCCAGGGTATTATTTACCATGGAAAATTAGCCATTTTAAAAAGTGTTCAATTGAATAATATACTAGATATGCTTCTGTTCCTTCCTTTATCTTCCAGAATAATGCCCCAATTACATTACAGTATGTCTATAGTTCATACAGGGTTAACGAATCAGTGAATGATAGTAAAATTGCATTTTCCTACAGGACACACATTAAAAAGTTTTCATTTTTATGTGTCAGTTTTTTTGATCCACCCAATAAGGACAGGCTTATATCTCTTAATAATAACATCTCATAACCAATAATTGCAGTTTAGCACCTGGGCATTGAATCTATTGTCTTCAATTAAGTCATATGTAAAACAAGACACTGGGTAGATTAGATAATTTACTCCCTGCGGTCTGACTATGTTAAGTATTTTTTTTAAATATGACGTACATTGGATATTGTAGATTCAGAGCCCCAGGGTGTAATCAACAATTCTTGGCTATGATCTACAGGAGATACAGAATAGTCTTATTGGGTGAAACAGAAAGTCTGACATTAATAAAAATTATATTGAAATATTATATAAAAAATATTGAAGGAAAGTGACAATTATTTTTTTAATTGATAAAGTGCTTGTTAATACCTATTGTTTAAAACTATACAATATTTGGATCCTCCACAGTGTCCTTTAATTACAAATCTTCTTATCTCCTTCCAGTCAATGGTATATTAAACTTTTTCAAGTGTTTTAATTTTGGTTTCAAAGTAAATGTAAAAATAATTAATATAGTGAATGTATTACAATTATATATATTTCAACATAAGTAATACAAATTTTTTATGTTAAAATTTTTTTTTATTTTGTCTTGCAAAGGTATATTTTTTTTATCATTGATTGTCATTACAAATGTTTACTTGTAACTGTGCTTTAGTGTCCTTTTGTGTTGGTATGTACTGGATAATAAAGAACGATAAAGCAAAAGTAGTAAAAATATGTGGAGCCAGAGGAGATAATAAAATATAATGATCTTCCTTACAAAAGAAGGAAAAGAGGAAATCAAATCAAGCAACACTTTTCGTCAATACAACTTCATCAATGGTAAGTATTTTTTTTTCTTTTTTCTTTCCTTTTACTTTTTCAGTCTTAATTTACTTTGCTACCTCTCTTGATTTTTTAACATACTTATTTGCATTCAATTTTAAAATTTGCACATTTTTTTACAGTGTATTTTGATATTTATTTTAAAATTTTGGCAATTATATGAATTTAGATACATTTTACCTTGCTCACATAGGCTTGAGTGCGGAAGCCTTTCTGTTCTCTAATTCTTTTTCAGAAGTTTTTAGTTAGTGAGCTTCTATTCAAAAGTGAGGTCTTCCCTAACTAAAAACGTCTGTAAAAAACATATGCTGTGTGCTTAAATAGAGCCCTTTTACATTTACCGAATTGCAATTTAATAAGGCTGTAAATTTGTTAATTCTGGCTTCTTGTTACTGAAAAAGGAAAAGTTTTAAAAATATTTAGTTAGTTGTAGTCACAAATTATAAATAATATGTCAATATCCCTTAGATTGTAAGTCTGCGAGTTTCTATCCTAAATACATTCACCATGGACATTGGATTCCTAGCTCAAAGACATGGCCCTCCTTGCTTTGCTATATGTTAATTTGTATTTATCTTTGTCTGAACTTAATTTATGTACAGCGCTACGGAATATGTTGGCGCGTTATAAATAAACTATAATAATAATAAACATTGGTGAGAAAAATACATAATGGAACTGAATGCTTTATGATCTCTGTCCATCTTTGTACATCTTTGTACATTTGGAGATAATGATATTTTTTTAATTATTCTTTATTAAAGACTATGGGCCTCATTCTATTATCGGCCATAAAACGGCCGCAAAGCTGCGATTCCTTGCGGCCGTCTTACGGCCCCGTGTAGAGCTACCTTTACCTTGCAATTCAAATAGACGGCGCCACAAGGATATCCCCTTACGGCTGGCCGCACATCAAGCAAACGGCCGGAAGCGTTTTTCCAGCGCCCGTAAATCTTGTTTTCCGGCCGCAAAGTCAGAAAACTGTAAATGCAAATATAAAATCGAGAATGCACTGTAAAGCTCCGTAAATGCTAGGCATCATAATGGGGGACACGAGGATTAATAGCAACACCCTCTCAAGCTTGCACATCAGCCCAAATCAGATATATTATTTACGGATTACTTTACGTCCCGTAGTTCCGCGGGCTGGTCCTTGTTAAAACCCGTACGGGTTTGGAGATGGAGGGCCGCAAACAAAGCATTGTAATAGCCAATATATATTAAATCCAGCACTGCAAAGCACTGTAATGATGGGGAACATAATGGGGGGCATGAGGATTAATAGCAAAACATTCTCAAGCTTGCACATCGCCAAATTGTACTTTGATTTTAAAATCCGTCCAAGTCCCACGGACTTCAATGATCAAGCCCGTAGCTCCTTATTCAAGCCCGTGCGGACTTGGAGGGCGCATGTTCTCCAAGCCCGTAGCTTTTTCTTAAAGCCCGTACGTGCTTGGAGGTTGAAGGTATCCATTTTGTTACAGTTTTTGCAGTCTGCATGGTTAAAGCCTGTAACCCTAAAATGGAGGCCCAAGCATTACAGCCTCCAAATTAACAATTGTTCAAATTAGTTTAATATTCCTCATATGTTTGATTGTTCAACACACATACAGGTTCCATTGTAACCTCTAAAACAGCCCTATAATAGAATATGTCACCCCAACATTGGCGTGCACAGCAAATGTGTTTTGACAACATGTAGCTGACATGAGCGGTCCCACATCATTGCGCAGTTCTAAGGTTTTGGACTATTGAGCGTCGATGAAAGGGCGCAAGTGATATGGCCTAATGCAATGAACCCTTCTAACCCTTGTAGCCGCAGCCTAATCCTAACCCTTACACCCCGCAGCCTAATCCTAATAATTAGATCCCATATCCTCCTGTCGGGCCTGCTGTTGTAGCTGCGCGCATATGTCGGCAGGCAGATGACAGCGCACATTCGATGCGCGCTCTAAAGTTGATCAACAATAGAATATACATCTCACTCATCACATCCACATTTGAGAACACAAATAGTTGCCAAATTAGACCGCCACATGGCATATATCAAGTACCAGGGTAATATTTCAATATATATGGTTAAGTTCTTCAGTTGTGTCCGACTCTCTGTGACCCTATGGACTGCAGCACATTCCAAAGTTTGAATGCCAAAGAGATTGGAGTGGGTTGTCAGTTCCTCCTCTAGTCGATTGGGATTTGTCTAATCTCTCTGCTATGACCTGCCCACCTACAGAAGCTCACAGCTTCATTCAGGTACACAAGCCCGTTCACC